>REGL01000571.1:97908-125695 GCA_004194395.1 Aurelia aurita complex sp. Pacific | reverse complement strand
ATGAGTTGAAATGTAGGATACGCTGTAATTTCCAAAAATATTCAAAATTTCTGAAAAGTCCAACGGTAGAATTATAGGTAAGTATCTAAAGTTTCTTTCAAGCCATTCAATCAACAGAAATAGGTCATTGAATTTTACACCCACCTTTTTACGCCGAGATAAAGATTTGGGACCTATGCCAAGCAGTGGCCTGGTCTTTCTTCTCGACGTCACCACATCTCGTGATTCATTTAGCCTACAATTTCAGAGATTTGGCGACTGTCCTCACAGTTTGAAGCAGGTTTTGACAGGACAGGGACTCGAACAACCAGCCTTCGGGTTGGTAGTCAAGCACACTACCGCCCGAGTTATCCCTGCTTTTGGTCAAGTACACTACCATTGATAGTCAAGAACACTTACCACTAAGCCATTCTCTCGAGCCTCTGTTAAATGCACACTGTCGTGGCACTGATTGGGTGAATAAGAAGATAGAAAAGAATAGAATTAGACAAGCTTCAGTAATTACGCTGTACACTGAAATTCATGAAGTTGATAACGATCTGACTCCCTTTATTCTCGAAACAAAGTATGATCCAAGAGCATAAAGGCTTGGTAATTATTCAGAGGCCAGGTTCTTTGTTAGTGATTTTCAACATCATGACAAGCCACTCACAGCCGCAACAGTGTGCCTTTAATCTATCAACCTGAGAATTTCTAATGCATTCTCCGGAAATGCATTTACTTCTTATGCTTGTTTTCGGAAAGCTGTTTTCCTCTCCTCTCTTTTGTTAGTTTAGGTAAGCGAAAAGAGGCGAGGAAATGTGGTAACCTACGTATACTGATCTTTCCTTGCATTTACGATGATCTGAGACTATTGTTGTGAATTGAAATATTACGAAATTCGACCATTGATTTCAGCTTGCTTTGCTGAAGTTTTAGGATTTGAATTTTCTTAGAGATGTTCCTTACAATTGGTAAGTTTCAAAATTGTGACTATGCAAGAGCGCCTTTGTACAAATGCAATTCGATTTAACAAGACTGTGACCGTCTAGCGTTTTTTTAAATAGGCGCTCTGTACTTCATATGATACATAGTAACGAAGCAAATATGATTTTTGTGAAGTACTGTCCTGCATTTCCATACCTATTTAGCATTAAAACTGTGTATTGCATTGTTAAAGAGTTACATGGCGTACTTCTTTTCCACACACTTTAGCTCACATTTTTAATCTTTATCATAGTAACGGTTCCTTGCTTAGTGACACTGGCTTATTTTTGACGTTTTTCTTGAAGTATCTTGCATCACTGCAAGAGTAACTAAGATGGATAGTATTCAATGATGGATTTTTATGACTATGGGCTTTTAATACACAGGGAATTTAAGCGTTTTGCTAATCGCTGAATATCGTAGAAACCAAATTTTGACAGTAAATGCATTGGTAGAAACATAATTGATTAAAAGGTGCTTGCGGTTACTTTTCATCTTTTGGCTTGGAAAATTCTTCTTGAGTGACTCTTTGCAGATCTCTGTGCTGTATTCACTGACTACCGTATTTTCAGATCCATGTTGTACTTACCAGTACAGTTAGTCACACTCTGATGATAACGTAAGTTTGAAGGGCCTCAGTGTGCTGAAAAATCTGTCTGTTTTTTGCGTCCGTTTTTCTCCTAGTACCTATTATTTAGTATATACTACAGTACCAAGTTTTGTACTTACCATATACCATTTAGACTGAACAGCCCTTACAAAATCACAAAGCAGCTGATGATTTTAAGTATTCCTGAGTTTTCTTACCTTATACGTTAGGTGCACAATATTGTTGGTTCAACTGGGGAATGCTGCATTAATCGATAGGCCTTTTGGTTTCATAACAAATCGATACTTTTTGACCTTTTGCTTACTTTCTTATCAGATATTGATAGAGTTACTGAAGCTGACATTGGCCTCGAAGTTTTTGAAGATCCTGGATTGCAAGATCATGAGAAGACTGATGATCTGTCATTGATTGAATCAGGTATGGCTGCGTTTTTTGTTGAAGAAATCTGGCAATAACGATTGAATTTCGTCTCGTTTCAGCTCTGATCAGATGATATTTGCTTCAGTTATCTTCAACTCGTAAGCATAGGTTTCAAATCTTTAACTCGGCGTAAAAAGGTGGGTGTAAAATTCAGTGTCCTATTCTTCTGATTGAATGGCATGAAGGAAACTTTAGATACCTATCTATAATTCTACCGTTGGACTTTTCAGAAGTTTTGAATATTTTTCGAAATTACAGCGTCTCTTACATTTCAACTCATTTGAGGTTATGACGTCATCAAATTTCTAAATCATAAACCAGATGAGTGACAGACTTTTGCTTTATACCATATTGTAGGCATTCATAAACCATGGTTTTCTTCCAAATTATTTCATGTTGCATCAAACAGTTTAGAAATTACGATAGTTTTAAGTTTTTTTGAAAAGTTTTCTTGAATTCTTGAAAAAGAAGAAAAACACTCTAATTCTGAAAATATTGAAGATTTCAGAGAAGTCCACCGGTAGAATTATAGAAAAATAGCTAAAGTTTCTTTGAAGTCATTCAGTTCAAAGAAATAAGTCACTGAATTTTACACCAGCCTTTTTAAAGATTTGGAACCTATGCTCAACTCGTATACATTTACACAGGCCTCATTAATCTAATCGTTAACGGTAACGGTAACGGTAACGGTAACGGTAACGGTAACTGTATTATGAAGGCATCTACATTTTCGAGATGTTATTAAATTCATGTATGAAACTTCTTGGTCGTGCTACTTACTCAATTCTAATTGTGTCTGAAAGAATAGTCGGGAAAATGTGCTTGCAATCAAACCACTCTGAGTAGAGTAAAGGGGCCAGCTATTAATGTGTATTGAAACTTCATACCTGCGAGCGGCACCCATGCGCTCGTGCGCTTTAACGAGGCCTGCATTTCCGTTTATAAAAGCATATTTGTCATTGGGTTTTTCTCTGTGGAGATTGAGCATACTTGTTGTTATTTTTGCAGTTGAAACTTGTAAAAACCTAATCTAAACACTTCATTCTCTGTGAAGCATGTTGAGAAATAACTTCGAAGCCAAATAACGTGTATAACTCTAACATGATATGACTCATTTTAGTGAAATATATTTCTCCGTCTAAGTTAGGCTTTTTGCTACAAAATGATTGTTATTTCATTCATGTCTTTGCAGAATTCATGATAATACATTTTAGCAAACGCAGCGTGGATTTTAGCATTCGTTTTGGTAAACCCGGTATTTTAGCTGAATGCTTGAAGGTGAAGGTGAAGTTGCAGGTTTTAGCGCCGAGTGCTGGGATCGTAGGAGTAGAGAGGGCCTAGTCGAATTTGTGACCCCTTGTCATGACGCTTAAGTGGTGGGGGTTTAACTGGGCTCAAACCCTCTCCGCTTGGCAGTCTTAACTGCAAAGTTAGAGAATTACATCACTGCACCACAACACCATGCTTTAATTTTACACACAGATTTTGCAAATTGATCCAATTTGTATTGTGACACATGACCTTTTCAAATATGGGAAACCGAAATATTTCATTTTCATTTATTTTTTTCATTTTAAAATTATTTATGCACGGTAGCCCCGTCAGTCAGTATGACTGATTTTCAGGGGGCCGTGCCAAAAACTTTACAAATTAAAAAAATCTACTAAAATTAATAACGGGAAAAGGAAACTAATTACAATCATAAATAATTTATCAACAACTATTTACAATAAATTTACAACAAACCCTTTATCTGGTTCTTAAAAGAAGATAAAGAGGGAGCTTGTTTGGCTTCGCGGCTGAGATCATTCCAGATTTTGCTCCACGAAATGCGAACGCTTTCTGTCCATTACTGGTTTTCATGAATGGAACTAGCAAGTCAGTTTCGGCATTTCTAAGGTTGATAATATTGCGATCAGAATTTCTAACAAATAAATGCGAGAGATAGAGATTTCATTTTCAGATGTAGATGTCTGCTTTAATAGGTAGCCCTATTAAATAGTTGTTACTTTTGCTTCACAGAGCTAGAAGTGTCATCGAAATGTGAAGACGATATTTTAGATATTGCGTCATCAAGGATAGCAGCTTTAGCGGCCATGTCTAGCAGTGAAGGTATGCATATTTTTGTTATAACAATCTGAATCTGAACCAATATACACCTTCGAACAAATTTGAAGAGGAAATAACGTAATTCTTTGGAATATTTAAGTAATTTAGAACGAAGAAATTTATCAGTTAGATCTCTGTGACGGATGTATCTAGTTTCAGATTTGCCATAAATTCGAACATATAGCCTCCAATATTGTCGGACTGTCGGATCTATTTATTTGGAAAAGTGATGTCTTGTGTTTCGTTTCTTATAGGTACCTTTGAAAAATATTATTTTTGAATTGAAGAATTCCTCTCCTTTTATGAGAATTTAGAAACAGATCAAATCTGGCCTTTGAGGGGTCAAATATGTCCTGTTGATTGAATTTTTTAGAACATTTAAAGCTACTTAATCGATTATTCCAGCCAATTAAATTCTGGAAACAAATATCACTTTATTTACTGAACGGATTAAATGGGAGCAAAATGATTCAGAGGGCATCCTGTGGTTGTGCGCTCTGATCATCTAAGGATCGTAGCCCAATTCGAGATGAATGTTCATGATGCATGTTGAATCTATTTAGGGTAATGAAAATGAAACTGAAAGCAATCATCTACGATCTTTCTTACACAGGTGAGCTTAGCCGAGAGGATCCACTTGATCTTGACAAATACATTCAGAAATCTGAAGAAATAATGGAAGATCAACCAACAAATAACCAGGACAAAGCGCACAAGAATCAAGGCAAATTAGAGAAAGACAAGTTTCAATTCGACGACGGGGACACGTCGGATGAACTCTCGCTTTCACTTGACGAAATGGAGAGTGATGATGATGATGTCATTGATGCGAAGGTTCCACCGAGCAACAACAACATGATAAGAGCAAAACCGCACCATGGCCTCCAGAGCAAGCCCAGGGAGCACCGAGAGAACCAATCAACAAACAAAGCTCATCCTACAGCAGTTAAACGGTTGAATTTTAAGGATAAACAAGACTCTGATAGCTCCATTTTTGGGCCTATTACACCTCAAGGATCTGTTGATGAGATGTCACGAGATACGATTAAGCAAAGCAGTATCGATGAGTCTGTAGGGGATTCCGTTTCAAGTAGGGTTGATAAATTATCAGTGTTTATTGCAAAGTACACATATGACCCATTTGAACATTCGCCAAATGATGACCCTAGTTTGGAACTTTCTCTGGAAGCTGGCGATTATGTTTACATCTTTGGTGAAGTGGATGAGGTATGAATTGCTACTGATTTAGTATTTTAGAGGGTGGCAATATTTGTATGACTTCTGGCTTAACTGTTGCAAGTAAGGCTTGGGAACTATTTCTAGCATATGTTCTGCAGATACGTTGTGAGATTTTGTTTCCTAAATCTTTCAGTTGATCCCGTGTTTTGTACGACAAGTTGTAATTTGGTAATTTTGTTTTGGTGACCATTGTTTTTAAGACACGCGCAGTTATTTAACTTTAAAACTAAACATTGTTACCTCAATAACATTGATTGAGGTAACAATGTTTAATTTTAAAGTTAAATAACTGCGCGTGTCTTAAAAACAATGGTCACCAAAACAATATTACCAAATTACAACTTCTGCAGATACGTCTTGGCATTATTGGGAATCAGAAAATATTGCGGACTTAGTCGATTTACGGAGTCGTCATAACTATTTCGCCTACTGGCTTACCTTTATAAATAGTTCTAAAGACTAAATGGATGTAGGTACGTGCTCAAAAGNTTCGAGATGAATGTTCATGCTGCATGTTGAATCTATTTAGGGTAATGAAAATGAAACTGAAAGCAGTCATCTACGCTCTTTCTTACACAGGTGAGCTTAGCCGAGAGGATCCACTTGATCTTGACAAATACATTCAGAAATCTGAAGAAATAATGGAAGATCAACCAACAAATAACCAGGACAAAGTGCACGAGAATCAAGGCAAATTAGAGAAAGACAAGTTTCAATTCGACGATGGGGACACGTCGGATGAACTCTCGCTTTCACTTGACGAAATGGAGAGTGATGATGATGATGTCATTGATGCGAAGGTTCCACCGAGCAACAACAACATAGTAAGAGCAAAACCGCACCATGGCCTCCAGAGCAAGCCCAGGGAGCACCGAGAGAACCAATCAACAAACAAAGCTCATCCTACAGCAGTTAAACGATTGAATTTCAAGGATAAACAAGACTCTGATAGCTCCATTTTTGGGCCTATTACACCTCAAGGATCTGTTGATGAAATGTCACGAGATACGATTAAGCAAAGCAGTATCGATGAGTCTGTAGGGGATTCCGTTTCAAGCAGGGTTGATAAATTATCAGTGTTTATTGCAAAGTACACATATGACCCATTTGAACATTCGCCAAATGATGACCCTAGTTTGGAGCTTTCTCTGGAAGCTGGAGATTATGTTTACATCTTTGGTGAAGTGGATGAGGTATGAATTACTACTGATTTAATATTTTAGAGGGTGGCAATATTTGTATGACTTCTGGCTTAACTGTCGCACGTAATGCTTGGGTTTTATTTCTAGCATATATTCTGCAGATACGTCTTGGCATTATTGGGAATCAGAAAATATTGCGGACTTAGTCGATTTACGGAGTCGTCATAACTATTTCGCTCACTGGCTTACCTTTAGAAAATAGTTCTTGAGACTAAATGGATGTAGGTACGTGCTCAAAAGCTTACAGAAAACTGCGAAGCAACGAGTGATGATTCCACGTTTCATGAAAAATGGATGCCTTAACCGAAATGGATAGAAAGCTGCTTGTTAACTTTTCTGATTCTTGAGCTTTTGACACAGGTCATGTCTTGAGGCAAGCTGCTACTTTCTCATTGCTAAAAGTCCGTTAGATACTGGAGAGCTGTGGTTAAGCTGCTGTGTCATTACTTTGTATTTAGATGTCATATCTATAGGTATTTACTGTCATATTTCATTATGATGTTGTTGTATTTCACTGTATTTCATTGTCAGTTTTTGCTTAAGTTCATTATGTTTGCTTTCTGTATGATCTTGCTCAAATTCTTTCTTGACATTCAGGATGGATTTTACACTGGAGAACTTGTAAATGGTCAGCGTGGTTTGGTTCCATCTAACTTCATTGAAAAAATTGCTGGTAAGTCTTCTATTATTTCTGCCTTCGTAAATTTCAGGATAAGCAATAAGAAGACTAGACTTGCCCCAAGTCTATAAGAAGACCAAGATGTATGACATTTCATTTCATTGTAATTCGGTCCAAATCATGCCAAAGGGGCTCTTTCTCCAAATGTTTGTCGAAACGGTGCTTTTGCAGTTTTTTGATGGGCAATATCACACAGACGTTTACCTGTTTTTCCCAAATGAAAGCATCAATTTGAAGATAAATCCTTGTACGTTACAGAGGAAAAAATCAAACGTTGATATCTTGTACGATTGCTTGGATGTAAGTGGATTTTAACGAGTATTTTTTTATGGCTTGAGTGAAGGTGTATCTTAAATTGAAGCCACCAAACAAACTGCGGAAAGCAATGGACACGTGCCTGAAGCAATTGTGTTCACAGATTTGTTTGCTACTTGGTGACGGAGCCCCTTTAAAAGCATGTGTCGTATATGCACCAGTTTAGGAGATCATGTTATAACGGTAATTGTAACGGTAACGGTAACTGTAACGGTAACTGTAACGGTAACTGTAACTGTAACGGTAACTGTAACGGTGACTATATTATCTTATACTTCTTTAATCGTAGATGAAAATGAACTCATTCCAATATCAACGGGACATGATGGATGTATGTATTGTTCTCTTTTTTATCGTCTGATATCTTCTTAAAGCAGAATTTTTTATATTATAGAATTTCACAATACACATTACGAGCTACACTGCTTACAAAATTACTCTACAACACTGCTAGGACGATCAACCTCAGGAAGTAAAAAGCTGTGTCTACCCCGATGCCACGGGCACGGATACACATGTGCCACGGGCATTTAATTTTTTTGCTTTAAAAGCCGATTGGGCGGCGATTCAATTCTCCAATTTTTTTGGGTGTGATTAAAACACTTACTGCTCAGCTTCTGAACCAAAGAAATAAAATGCCTTAAGTAGATGCGTTGATATATCCTTGTTCTTTCGATATATGCCCAAGGTTGCTCTTAAAAACAATGTCTGGAATGCACTACGATCGAGAAAGCTACCTGGGTTTCAGAGAAACTTTTGCGGCTTTGTATATTTTGAATTGCTGGTTGAGGAAATTTCCATTGTCTGCATTCGCTAATCGCTTTGAATTCAGGTGTCAATCAAACGCAACTCATGCTATTGTCTTACAAAATCTGCCCTTGTTCAGTCAAGCAATAACGAGTTTTTCTTTCTGTATGGTAGATCCTGGTGATGAGAGTGATGAGGATCTTACTGAAGGTATCAAGTTTATCTTATTAGTTTTCTCCACATGAATTTATTCTATATAAATTGTTAATCAGGGATGTTGATAAAAGGAAAAGATAAATTTGTGGCACATAAGTCATTTCGAACCCAAGTGTCGCTTTGCATTAAAAATAGATTCATACCTTGTTCATTTTACAGGGTGTTTCAGAAAAACGCAACCCAACCATAATTGAAGATCTAAAAAAAAATGATAAAATTTGTAATAAATTTGTAATAAATACCCCATGTTTAGTTGAGCTAAAATGGTTTGGAGATTAGTCCAATGCTGCGAAGGAAGTTGAAATTTTAAAGATTTCTTCCTTTTATATTATTAAAAACTTTCTTTTGAAATGATAGCTTCTAACTTGAAATATTAGTGCCCTCAGATTTGATGTTCTCAAACCCTGTGATTTAAGGACTATTTTGAGAGTCATAAAGTTGCGATAATTTAAAACAATTTTAACGTATTAGATTATTAAATGAATTGTTCGCTTCGCAGTGAGTGCTTCGGTGTCGCCAGCCAGTTCGTTATACATACCAGAAGAAGATAGACCTCTTGATGGTAAATGATAAAGTATATTAAATTTAAACCTTTAAACTAAAATTACAGAAATGATTATGTAGCATAGAATTGCTCGGATAATAAGCTCTTATCGTGAAAGGTAAACTTAAAGACGAAAGAAACTACAAATTTGAATATTTTTGCACCAAATCAAGGCTGCCTACCTTTTAGGAACTGTATTTATTCCCAGTACTGTAGAGTAATTGGTGTCCTGTGACCCAGTACATAGAGTATCCCAATACTGTACCGTGACCCAGTACACAGAGTCAGTTCTTTCAAGGTCAAGATGACGTATGAATAACTTTGTGGTTTCAAATTGCGGTGTTGATGTAATACGAGATCAACTGCTATACGAGTTGGCTACAGGGAACAAGACAGCGTGGTTTTGATTGGTTAACACTAACAGATGTTAGAATTTGAAAATCCTTGTATGATATACACAGATTAACAGGACTGGGTCACAGGACACCAATTACTCTGTGTACTGGGTCACGGGTACAGTACTGGGAACAAACACTCTTCCTACAAAGATAGGCGCCCTTAACCAAATTTGCAAAAATAGTAATCTTTTGACATTAAATGATATTTTAATCCTAGGCTTGTATGATTATAAAACTAAAATTTTATACACATCATTATTGGACCAGTTTTGCTATTCAAATAACGACCTAACCTAGTTTAATTTAAACTGATTCCAGAAATAGAGATAAAAAGTATGATAACGATGGTGTCAGTAGATTGGCACAGTTAGTGAACAAAATGTAGAAATAAACCAAAGTTTTCAATAGAATGATGGATGAAAATATATGCAATCTTAGCTCTTGCATAAACAGCTGCTTTTAATTTTTTGAACTTGTTAGGCCCAAGCTGAGCCACAAGCCGATCTTAAAGAATTTATTAAATGTGATTTTATTGCATTACACTTGCTAAATTCAGGCTTTTTGGTTATAAAGTATGAGAAAATAGATCAGATACATCAAACATTGATTTCAATTGAATATAATGCTGCTAATACTAAGCTTTTTTACGTTGACCAGAAAGCTGCTTAATAAACCATGAAAAGTTTGACGTACTCGATAACAGTAAACTTAAAAGGGAGTAGACATGGTTAGATCTAGAGTAATCTATGAGTACTGCAAAGAAACACCCAAGTGCGACGTTGTTTTTCTGGCAATACTCTGTTTTTACAGGCCTGGTAAGCCCTGATTTCAATATGCTATCGTTAAGATTCTTTACATTCCAACAGTTTAATCACGTATATCTCCTTTTAAGGACATTGATATCAAAGGATTGCATCTGTAAAATGATAGCTGTTTATTGCAGTCTATTTTTGGTATTAAGGACGATCTCAGTTAGCTACATGCATGAAAATAGTTAGATTAACCTGAAGCATAATTGTAAAATGTAACTCATCAAAAAATCTAAGCTTTTCACCCCTGGAGCGACCTCGATGCCCAGTGTTTACCAGTAAGACATGGCACATCATCAGGAGGTGATATCTTTCAGTATTCGACTAACTTTTCATACGTACTTGACTTTTATCTATCAAACCAACTGGCTTGGACCTTGACACCCCCTACACAATTACAATTTTGCATTGGATGTTACTGTTGAACTGAAGTGTTAAAAGGGTTGAAAGATATGTGCCGTGTAGCGTTGGACACTTTGTTCACGTTCTTCATTTATTTTTAGCGGAATACCTGAAAAGTACACCAAGACCTTCGTCGTCACAAAATATCAATGATGTATTTAATGGGCAGAGCGAAAACGAAGATGATATTACTAAAGTAAAAGGTAGGATCTTTCTTTTATTGCTTAGAGTCTCATATTTGAAAGTATTTTAGTTTCATTTTTCAGAAAGATGTTCAGGTTCTGTATGTGTTGTTTGACCAAGAAATGAAGAAAGGAGGAAAATATAGAAAAGTGCTGTAAATGTGGAGAATTTCTTATGATTTCAGGCAAGGGCTGCCTAAGAGTTTAACAGCCAAAAAGAGTAATATGCTATGAAGTTGTACGATACTGTAATGACCAGCTATACTGTTACTTTGGTTTCTCCTTGTCTCAGCGGTTAAGGCTCTTTCTAGTGGATTTGGTTGGAGAAAATTCACTCTTGGCAGGCTGTAATAAAAATCATAGATTCTCAATAAATATATTCTCAATAAATTCGCATTTCAATTAAAATGTAGTAAAAAATCGTATTGTCAGGAATTAAAGTCTTCCCATACTGTAATCCCAATCAGGTCATGCCGCGTCGTTGGAAGATTTCTCTGTGTTGGACAGAGCTAACAATGACTTTGATTTACTTATCCACGACAGTCTACTTATTTTGCAGTCTTCCATCCCCCTAGCTTTGTTTTAATCATTATTCCTTTGGGCTTGCCCTTTCACTTTCTTTACACGTAGAAACTGTAAACATGCACTTTTAGTTGTGTATTGTCGTTATGGTATAAATATAGCCTCGTGCTTTTGGAACATTTAGTTCTGATGATGAAGCACAGAATTGCTTCGAAACGTCAATAACCATGGACTAGCCTAACATCAATTAATTAATTTATTTATCGGATTTGTCATACTGGATATGTCTCAAAATTAACTTGTCAAACTTGGAATGTCTTTTTCAATATGAATATGATTATCGTTGCAATTCTTGTGCTCCGCTTTCAAAGCTCGTATGCAGTTCATTTATCAATCAGATAAGTAGTTTTGACTTATTGTACCACTTTCAGGAGCAATGATTCGCTTGAGGCAACAGACGTAGTCCAAAGCTATGCGTGTACAGGATCTGTAACTGTTTATTGTGATCTCAGCACGTGCTTGAACTTTGTGTAGCTGAAGAAAGAGTAGCGGGTGTAGGCATTTATGTCCTGTTTCGATTTACAGCCATTTCAGATCTTCAAATCAATAAGGAGCGCGTTTCTTTTTTCTTTTTATGTTCTCATAAAATTTACAATAACAAACAATTACAACATTACAAAACAACGGCGAAGGGAGCATGGAAATACATAACAACCCTAAAACCTACACTTAACATAGCGACAAATATTACAAAACTACCAAAATGACTACAGTGGTGTCGCCCATTATGTCCATGTTGTCGCAAATTTGAATTTGTTCTCAAAAAGTATAATCAGAAAGCCATCTAGCTAGTATACTTGCGCGTTTCTTTTTAGCCTGAGAATAGGCACCTCAATTGAATGTTTTCAGAGCAAGTTTATAGCCTCTTTGTACCTAGAAATATTCCCAGGATGAACCGAATACGCTCCTCTTTGTTTAGAAAATCTGAAATGGCTTTAAATCGATAAACTGAAAATGTCCTGCATGGCAGGACGAAATATTGGTATAAAATAAATTCAATCAGATTTGCTGTTGTCTTTGTTGTATTGCGGTGCTTCTGCCTTCAAACTTTTAAATCGATCCCCTGCTTTTGAGGACTTTTTGAAGATTTCAAGCAGGCCCCTTTCCACGCAATCCTTAACTTGGGAAACTTACCGTGCCGAAAATTTGTTTGACAAATGCTCATAACATAGGCTAATCTTTTGACGGCAGAACAACGTTTGAAGCATTTCCATCGGCCACTTTTTTGTGCAACAGATTGCGTTGGGTCGCTTTCTTTGGGTCCGTTCATTCACTTTAAATTTAAGAATTCTAACCGTCAAAGTGTATTTCTTATATCAACAGGTCTACCGCCACCAAGGAAACTGAAAATGGAACGACAGTTGAATAACAGTATTGTAATTAGTTGGTTGCCCCCTGCTGATATCGATGAAGGCGAGGTTGTTGGTTACTCAATCAAGGCCGATGGAGAGGTGAAAGAGACGGTGATTGGTGTAAATAGAACAAGGGCTATTGTTTCTGATATTCATCATGATAAGGTAATTGACAATGGCATGTTGTGTGTTTTTAGTTGTTTGCTATACTCTTCTCAAGTTTTAGCGTTTTTAAATGAAGTTCTGCATCTCCCTTCTTAAGTATTATACCCTTTTTCTTTTAATTTCAGACAGAACTTGATAGTAGCTTTGTATATAGCTGATTCAGTTACCCTGTAAAAATAGAGAATTGTTATTATAGATTTTTGTTGACGTGAATCATGATTGTTGCTTCGCCATAATGCCCTTTGCAGGGCTTTCTCGTGTCAGGCGAAGCAATTGAAACTCAGCCCATAGTAAATTTTTATCTGTACAATTATATTCTCTGCCTTTTTTACTTCGAAAGCTTTGATATCTGCTTAATTTTTTTTCTCAAAGTTTAATGGGAGACATTTGGTGCCCAGCACTTCGCAGTTTAATGTCTAAAATCCCTTTTTGAATTCAATTGTGTACGAAAGTCATCAAATAAAGCAAAATCAATATCTCTTTACTCTTAAAACACTTGTTTTAGCAAGACAAACGTTTATTTGATGCAAAATGCAAAAGTGCTGGTCCAAGCTTTGTCTTGGTGTTAAATCTTTTAAATCATAATTTAAAAATTTACCAAGTCGAGTCACTTGATCTACATTTTTTGAGGATTTCCTTCAGGACTGCTTGAATTTGATTTGTCTTTATTTGTAGGTTTATCGAATATCTGTTCAGTGTTTTGATAAACAGGAACAAGAATCCCCTGGTTCAGTTGCTACGATAACAATCGGCCGAGGTAAGTCCTTAAATTATGGTAAGAGTTTGTAGATTTGATTCGTCTTTGTTAAAGGCAGTCTGTCACGCATCTGATTGGGCGCAACAAAGTCAGAGCTCACACAATGGATTGCTTTGTGAATCTTTGCACTTGAAACAGAGGAGGGCTAATCGTTCTCACTTTCTACGGTCGTAGAAAGGCAGTAGGATCACCAGCCATTCAAACGCTCTATTCTTTGTATTGTTATTATCACCCAATCAGATGCATGACAGACTGCCTTGAAACAAAGGAGGGCTAATCGTTCTCACTTTTTGCGGTCATAAAAAGTCAGTAGGATCACCAGCCATTCAAACGTCCTATTCTTTGTATTGTCATTATCACCCAATCAAATGCATGACAGACTGCCTTGAAACAAAGGAGGGCTAATCGTTCTCATTTTTTGCGGTCATAGAAAGTCAGTAGGATCACCAGCCATTCAAACGTCCTATTCTTTGTATTATCATTATCACCAATCAAATGCGTGACAGACTGCCTTGAAACGAAGGAGGGCTAATCGCTTTCACTTTCTACGGTCGTAGAAAGGCAGTAGGATCACCAGCCATTCAAGCTTCCTATTCTTTGTATTGTCATTATCACCCAATCAGATGCGTGACAGGCTGCCTTGAAACGAAGGAGGGCTAATCGCTTTCACTTTCTACGGTCGTAGAAAGGCAGTAGGATCACCAGCCATTCAAGCTTCCTATTCTTTGTATTGTCATTATCACCCAATCAGATGCGTGACAGGCTGCCTTTAAACCGGCGAAGAAAAATTTTCACGAAGCATATTGACAGTTTGTCACACTTGGTTAATTTATATTAGACTTTTTTATGATATACTTTTAAGTTGAAAATTTCCAGTGCTCAAGTGCATATTGTAAATTGACATGTCTGTTTTCTTTGCCTTGTATACTTTTTCTGCATAGTTTGATATCGAATAGGTCTGTTGCATAACTCCTTAGCAGAAATCATTTGAGTGAGTCTTGAGCTGCAATAGTTATCATTGAAACTTTTGCATTCCTTCATGATTTAATTTTGAATTCAAACATTTATTTCTTAATCTGAAAATATTCTGACAGACTAAACATTGTTTTTAATTGCTAGTTTGCAATACTATGCCACCTGGCCGGATGAAAACTACAGATAAAATTCGATATGTCAGTACATGCGCCAGGATATGTAAACTTCTGCCCTAATTCTTCATCATCATCATCATCATCATCATCATCATTGTCATCAGTCATTTATTTACAGCAGTCAAAAGAAATAGTTTTAGCTCTACATCTAATTTTAGCCTACTTACATTATATACAATGTACAAGATTTGATTAATATATATACCAATTAATACACCTTTTCAAGATAAGAGGCGCGAACATGGAAGTCTGTTGTTATTTGAGATTTTGAATTTTTGAGACTAAAATCTTGTTCTGTGTACAAAGTTCAGTAAGAATACAAATTTTTACACATTCATGTCTGTCTTTGTTTAGAATTTATGGCAATTTTAAGAATTTAAAGTCAGAAGGGCCTTATGTTTGTCCGAACTCCGATTTCACGGTAAAAGCCCTTATGAATTCTAATTCTTTCTTCGCCATAATTTCGAAGTAAAGACAGATATGAACCTGAAAATTTGTCTCAACGCTAAACTTTGTACGAAAAACAAGGTTTTAGTCTCAAAAATGCAAAATCTCAAAACAGCAAAAGACCTCCGCTTTTGTGCCTCTTATCTTGAAAAGGTGGATTACAAAATTATCTGTCATCTTGTAGGTGCAAGTGCAGTCCCTAGCGATTTGAAGATCCAAAACTTGTCACCAACTTCAGCTGATCTTGAATGGGCATGTGGAAACAGTTCTATGTTGCATGCTATTTATCTTGATGGCAGAGAAGTACATGTTATGAAACCAGGGATTGATAAATTCAAGCTAACTGATCTTGTTCCTGACCATGAATACGAGGTAAATGTCGAGGCGAGGCAATCTAAAGATGCTCATAAAAAGTCAAATATTAGACCAGCTACGTCACGCAGCTTGCTTTTCACAACTCCCAAAGGAGGTATGTAATGAGGATTTTTTGAGTTACGTTCTATTTATCTTATGGAGGAATCGATAGGTTTACTGAAATAGTTTTTTATGCAATTAATTCATTGTGACCAGTTTTCAAACGCAACATTACAATTTTGCATAAGAAACTTGGATCAACCCCTATTGCTATATATATATAACGTGGCAAGCCACACAACGTTCTTTCAGAGTTACATCTCGTAGAGCAGCAAGGGCGATACCACCATGAGAGTCCACCACCAGAGTTCTCAAGAGCTCAAAACCATGCAGTCCAAAAGAAAGCTGAAAGGTTGAGCGAGACTGAGCAACATGAAAATTTTAGGAAAAAAGGCAGAAATGTGAAGAAAAAATTCTTTCGGACAACAAGGCTCAAGAACCAGAAAAGCTCTGCAGCAGACCCCACAATGCCACCACCCCTGCTCTCTATCGTTTCAAAATATCCTTCCATTTGTCGCAATCCTTTGCCAGGTGACTTTCCTCTTCCCATGTCAAATTTATTGCTTGCAATTGTTTCCTCATCAGTTCAATCCATGTGAGTTTGGGTCTTCCTCGCGGTCTTTTGGACTGCATCAATGCTACTCTTAGCGCTTTTCGTGCGGGCGTGTTCTCGTCTAACCTCATCAAGTGACCAAACCATTTTATTCGCTTTTTCTCGATTTTTTGCTCCATGGTTCTATTTTCGTTTTTTCATATACGTCTTCATTTTTTACAATCTTTGGCCATCTAATATTTAGAACGTGTGAGCGCAGTATTCGCCTGTTAAAGCTATCGATTTGATTTTCTAGAGTTTTCGTTAGTGTCCATACTTCACTATTGTACACAAATATAGGTGTGATATATGCTTCAAATGCTCGTACTTTTGTTCTTGCTATGACTTTTTTAATTTGTCACCGAAAGAATTGTCGCATTTTAGTAACAGAAGCCCCTTAACTGATTTTTCCTGTTTTGGTGCAATCACTGCAATAAAGATTATCTAATCGCTATAGATATATTTCGTAAGCTATGTTAAACACCATTTAGTAAAAAAGACGAACAAGGATGCCTTGTCATTTTGTTACAACAAGCTTTGAATTGATCTTTTGAAAGTTTCTTTCAGTTTTTAAGATGTAGACCTAGAGTATTTACGCAGAGAGTCTTAGCGAAGAGAACATTGAGAATAGATAAAGATTGCTGGAAGATATGTGTGAATGATTTTTGTTTGTTACTAAAACTATACCGACCATCATTTCGTTTATTTTTGTCTTCCTTAGGCCCACCAGATCCTCCCTTGAATGTTCAAGCTCAAGTAAGGCGAAAATCGGCCAGTCACAGGCAAACCAGCATTCTAATATCATGGCTTCCAGTGACCATTACAGACATCGGAACTTCAAATGGTGCAATTGTCCAAGGCTACAAAATTTACATGAATGATAACGAGGCTGCTATTGTTGATTTACCAACATCTGATCATGTTGATATTCTTGCGAATAATTTACACGAAATACTAACTGATTCAAAGGTGGATGTAATTGAATTATGGGTAAAGACACAATCTTCGTTAGGGGAATCGATGATTTCAAATGTTGTTGTCTTAAAAATGGATAGACATCTATCTGATGAGATTTATCGAGGGGGGAAGAAAGCCAAGGATTCAGAAAAGCAGCTAGGTTTAGAGAGAAAATTGTCCACCGGAGACTTAAAATTACCGAAGGAAGTCGACACTTTTGAGAAGAAGCCAAATTTAGAGAGAAAATTATCAACTGAAAAGGCAGCGAAAATTTCAAAGAATTTAGAAACTCAACCAGCGGAGGTTATTGAGCCTGCTTATGCTAGTGTATCTGTTTTGGAAGTCGAAGCGACACAAACGGATCCAACAGGGGCTGGGACTTTTGACTTGAATCGCAAAGACAGTGATCTTGATCGAAAGCTGAATTGGATTGATCAGTTGGCAGCCGCAGAGGAGGGGAAAGGCAGAGACGTTGCTTCAAAGAAGAAAGAGAATGAAAGCGAGGTTTCGAAATTGGAGGCTCAGAAAGAGGCTCGTAAAGATGAACTGACGAAGAAGGCAACAGTGATTCGATATGATGTTGTTGACAGTGATGATTCTGGATCAAGTGATGAGAGTGATTCGGATGATGAAGTGCCGCGCGTGTACAATATAATGAAAGAAGAAGAAGAGGAGACTGGCAGGAAAGCATCTGCTAAAACGGTAAGCTTTCTTGAATCTTCACATGTTTCTTTTGTCTCCTTTGATTGAGTTCATTAAAACCTAGTTGTATACGCCACTCAACCACTAAGTCCGTTGTCACAGAGTCCCTTTTTGCAAACTCGCTTATCGTAATTTCCTTTCTTCGTGTAGCTTTAAGTTGGACATGGTTTCATTTTCTTCTTCATGTAATGGCTACGGGGTAGACATAGTGTTTTGCTCCCTGTGGTATCGTCTTAGGGCCTATTTACATGAGGAAAAACACCTCACCTTGCCAGACCTGGGGCTGATAGGCAAGGTAAATTGCATTTGTGTTTTATCATCTCTGTTCAAGGTACGATTGTTTTATTTTAGATAGTTATATTATAATAGCAACATTGTATGACACGCATACAAAAAGATTGTTTCTAAATTGCATCCACTGTTTATGTGAGCTTTTTTACCTCGCCTGTCAGCCAGACGAGGTGGAGTAATGTCTCTCTTCCGTGAAGTCAGAACGAATTAACCAATATAAATCAACGAATAATTCAATTCAATTCACCCCACCATATACCAATTCAATTCAATTCACCCCACCATATACCATACCGGCAGTGTTTCGTTTATATGGAAAGATTTCACCTCGCCCAGGTGAGATTCCACCTCTGGTGAGGAGCGATCTCACTATACTGATGGTGTTGCCTTTGTCATACAAACGCGAAATGAAAATACAAAGGATTCTTTGGGAAGATGGAATCTCGCCTGTCAGCCCCGGGTCTGGCAGGTGAGGTGTTTTTTCCTATATAACCATGCCCTTAGTAGCGTAGTTTGTAGGTATTGTAATGTGAAATGTATGAACAATCGTATTGTTTAGCATTTTACGCTTCATGTAGTTTTTGTTTTTTGATGTTTGCCCCCCAAAAGAGACACTTTTCTTAGTATCGATTACGTCATCGATCNTGATGTTTTGGGTACGACAAAATTTAAGGTGATAAAGGTTTTGTCTACAGTTTTGGAGGGCCTGCAGGATAAAAGCTCTGAAGAATTTTCCCTGAACTTAAAAAGTGTCAAAGAGGTGTATGTACCCCCTCCATTAGAAGGTGATACAGGTGGAGATGATGGTACAGGTAACCCTGAGGTTGATGGACAGGGTATTCAGAATGTTTCACAAGTAGTTATCCAAAAAGTTTCGTGTGAAAATTTTGGCACCATCAGTTTCCCAAAATATATCTTCCCAAAATCCTCCACAGCTACATGACCAAAATGTTCTTCATAACAGTATGTTTAGAAGAGAGTTTAGAATAATTGGCCAGGTTGGTGAAGTTGGTCAAAGAGATAAATTATCTTATGTTTCTTTGATAAGACAAGTAGAGGCTGGTTTAGAGAGAGGGTATGCTGAGAAAGAAATTGTAAACGGAATTATAATTGCAATTTCACCAGGTTTACAAATACGCAGTTATTTGGAGGGTTCTGGTAGTATCCCTTTGCCCAGATTAAGGAAAATACTCAGATCGCATTATAAGGAGGGAAGTGCTACATATCTTTATCAACAGCTTCTCACAATGTCACAAAATCAAAATGAGGATCCTGTAAACTTCCTCATTCGTGCAATGGACTGCAGACAAAAGATTTTATTTGCCTGCAGAGAGGAAACAGAAACTGACCTAAAGTATAGTCCAAATTTAGTGAGTGGCTTATTTCGTCAATCAGTTGAAACCGGTTTAGTAGATGATGCTATTCTCATGCGTCTGCTTTCATTTTTACAAGATGCTACAGTTGATGATGAGAGTTTGATAAATGAGATGCAACTAGCAGTTTTAGCTGAATCTGAGAGGAAGAAAAAGTTTGCTTTGAGTACAAAAGTGAAAAAAGTTAATGAAATTTCAGTTGCTGAAAATCCCCCTCACAAAACACACCTAAAACTGTTAATAATTCTGAGAAAATACTTGCAGCAGTTGAGCAAATGAGGTGTGAAGTTCCGCCTATCAAAACAGAGTTAGCAGAAGTAAAAAGTTCTCAGAAAGAAGGAACAAACCCAATAAAACCACTCAACGTCCAATGTGCACTTCATGCAAAGAAGCTGAACATTTAAGTTGTGATCATTGCTCTATTTGTGGAAGCTCAGATCATTTTGTCCTCTGAAGTTGAGACGCCCCATCATAAACAATGCAATAATTGCCATTTTTTAGAACAAGGTAACAGATGTATGCTGTGTAAAAACTGTAAAATAGTGAGATATTGCAGCAAAACGTGTCAGAAGGCACAGTGGAATGAGCACAAGATAATTTGTTCAGCTATCAGTGAATTGTCTAAGAAGTTATTCACAGAAGAAAAGGGATTAGGAGACAGTAATGATGCAAATGTATTTGCAAGCCATGTTTCTCCAAAGACACATGCACAAATCTCAAAGCTTGTTGGTAAGAAATGTATCGTGAAATGTTGTCTTAATGAAACCAAGTTGGAAGCTTTATGGGATACAGGCTCACAAATTTCTCTTATATCTTCAGCTGTTGTGAATAAATACTTTCCTGGTGTTCCAGTGAGAGAAATATCTGACATTTTTGATGCTGCTTAGGCTAATTTGAATCTTGTTACGGCAAATGGTACAGCGCTACCTTACAACGGATGGATAGAACTCAACTTTAGTCTAGTTTTTCCCCAGGGGGCTGGGTACTCAGGTATATCTAGGATAGGGTTGCTCAGGCTGAGATACAACGCATCAACCCAAAACAGTAATTTTTAGGATGAAAATAGACCCAAAAAAATAATTTTTCCGACCTTACATATCCAAAAGTAATTAAGTTAGTATCTTAAATCTGCAGAAAAGTGGCCTGACCAATTAGATTTCTCATAATGTATTTGGATACTTAAGTTTTTTTATTTTAGTAATGTTAATGGATTGTAATTGTGTTTGTAAATTATATTTTTCCCAATCTTCTTACCTTTTCTCGTATTTGAGACCCAAAAAAGTAAGCCAGAATTTCAGGAACCCAAAAAAAAACTGTACAAAAGATTGACCCAAAAAATACTCTTTGCCCAAATTTAGACCCAAAAAAGTAACATGAGCGCCCCTATTCTGAATATATCGGAGTACCCCCCCTGGGAGTTTTCCTAAGAAACAGGGTGAGAAAGATAGTATCCAAGTGCCATTTTTAGTCACTCCAAAGCACATTGATACACCTATTGTTGGCTTCAATGTCTTTGAAGAACTATGCAGAAATGTTACCTCTGATTCAGAATGTAGCCCTGACTTTCTTAAAGCGATATGTCATAGTTTACGAAACTTATCAGAGAACAAATCAGCAGCTTTGGTAGATCTTATTTATCAATACACCATAGAGGAAAGTACGTTTAGTTTCAAGTCATTTAAGCATGCAACCATTATTCCAAAGAGCAACACAGTTAATGTTGCATGTAGGGCGGATATAGGACATCGCGATCGTAACCTGCCAATGCAATGATGTTTGAGCCATAGCCAGAATCTTTATTACCATCTGCGTCCATTTTAGCGGCAAAGGCAGGCAGCTCACCTGTGTTAAAGTTGCAAATTGCTAACAAAACAGATCATAATATATCATTGCCAGCCAGAACGGCTCTGGGAACCCTAGAGTTNGTAGATCTTATTTATCAATACACCATAGAGGAAAGTACGTTTAGTTTCAAGTCATTTAAGCATGCAACCATTATTCCAAAGAGCAACACAGTTAATGTTGCATGTAGGGCGGATATAGGACATCGCGATCGTAACCTGCCAATGCAATGATGTTTGAGCCATAGCCAGAATCTTTATTACCATCTGAGTCCATTTTAGCGGCAAAGGAAGGCAGCTCACCTGTGTTAAAGTTGCAAATTGCTAACAAAACAGATCATAATATATCATTGCCAGCCAGAACGGCTCTGGGAACCCTAGAGTTAGTGAGATCTATTACTCCGATGAGCATGAATTTAGGTAAGCCACAGTCTGCTAGCCCCGGAAGCTCTACAACAAAGTGTCACAATGTCTGATAACATTAATAAAAACATCTTCGAATTAACTCTTGATTTCATACGAAAAAAAAGGTTTGATTAGATTTGAATCCTTGTTTTACGCCACTCAGCCACAAAGTCCTTTTTGTTTCTTTCCTTTTTTTCACTCATGTACGTCTGTTTGGATGTTGGATGTTGGGTAATTTCAGTGTATATGAAATTATTGCGATTGACGTGTAACTCACACTTAAATTATAAGCCTTCAAATGGTTGCCTGACATCCAACGTGAAACTGACTCAAGTATTTATCAGGAGAGATTGTTTGCGCGTAATTATAGTAGTAATTGTATTTAATTGTATTTTGGTTTAATTTAGTTGCTCGTCTTTATGTCAAAGCCATTGGGGGTAGTCATGGTATTTTGCTCCCCATGGTAACTCGTCCTGGTAGTTTAGTAAAGTAGTTCGTAAGTGTTGTTATAAGTAATCCGGTTTTTGTAAATTTTTGTACTGAATATATAAAAACGTGTCACAATGGAAAAGTAGCAGATGTCAGAACTTGTCAAGTGACTGAAGGAGTTCTACAGAAGATTGATCTCAACCATCTAAGCTCAGATAAGAGAAAACTGGCAGAGGCTATGCTCAGGGATGAAATAACTTCATTTTAAAAAGATGACCAAGATATCTGCTGTGCAAAGGACTTACAGTTAGAAATCAAGTTAAAAGATGATCAGCCAGTTTAGAAGAACTATGCAGCAATTCCCAGACCTCTTTATGGTGAAGTCAAGCAGTAAATTGATGACTTACTCAACCGGAAAGTCATCAGACCTTCAAAGTCACCGTACTCTTCGCCAAGCGTTTGTGTAANTGTCAAGTGACTGAAAGAGTTCTACAGAAGATTGATCTCAACCATCTAAGCTCAGATAAGAGAAAACTGGTAGGGCTATGCTCAGGGATGAAATAACTTCATTTTGAAAAGATGACCAAGATATCTGCTGTGCAAAGGACTTACAGTTAGAAATCAAGTTAAAAGAGGATCAGCCAGTTCAGAAGAACTATGCAGCAATTTCCAGACCTCTTTATGGTGAAGTCAAGCAGTAAATCGATGACTTACTCAACCGGAAAGTCATCAGACCTTCAAAGTCACCGTACTCTTCGCCATGCGTTTGTGTAAGGAAAAGAGATGGATCATTGCGATTATGTATTGATTACCGATTGTTAAACCATAAAACGATCCAAGACAAGCATCCTTTACCCAGAATACAAGAGACGTTGGACAGCTTGGGAGGTAGTTGTTGGTTCACCACACTTGACCAAGGAAAGGCGTACCATACCACCAGGGGTTTATGAGTGAACAGAGCCAACCACTGACTGCATTCGTAACCCCCTGGGGCCTCTTTGAATGGGAACCTATTCCATTTGGCCTGACAAACGCTCCAGCGGCCTTCCAACGGTATATGGAACAATGTTTGAGTGACCTTCGCGATGAAATTTGCCTTGCGTATCTTGACGATGTAATCATATTCAGTAAATCATTTGAACAACAGACTGAAGATGCTAGGAAAGTGCTACAATGTCTCCGAGAGAATGGAATAAAGCTAAAAGCAAGCAAGTGCTCACTCTTCAAGAAACAAGTAAAGTTTTTAGGATGGATTGTCTCAGCTGATGGATATACAGTAGATCCCAAGAATACCGAAGCACTCTCAAGCTTGAAGGATAAAACACCAGCAACAATCGGTGAAGTTAGACAGTTACTAGGTCTTCTGGAATATTATCCTCGATTTATCCCCAATCTTTCGTCAATTGCCAGCCCAACCTATGAACTCCTGACAGGAAAAGATGCAGATTGTAAGCCCAAAATACGCTTGAGAATTACAAAGAAAGCGAACGGACAGTTGCCATCTACTACAAAGATAAAGTGGAGACCAGAACACCAAGCAGCGTTAGGAAACCTAATCATACATATTACTAGTCCACCGATAATGGCATATCCTGACTTCCTGCCATACATAGTTCATACAGATGCAAGTGAAAAGGGTCTGGGTGCGGTTCTCTACCAGCAACAGGGTAGTCAGATGAGAGTCATATCATACGTATCTCGCACCCTAACCCAAAGTGAGAAGAATTATCATATGCACAGTGGACAACTTGAGTTTCTTGCTCTAAAATGGGCCATTACAGATCAGTTCAGGGATTATTTATACTATTCACCACCATTTGCTGTATTTACAGACAACAATCCGCTAACATGCATGTTGACCACAGCCCGTTTAAATGCAACAACACTTCGTTGGGTGGGAGAGTTGGCCGATTTAAGTTTAGGATTCACTATCGTCCAGGAAAATCAAATGGAGATGCAGATGCCCTGTCACGTAGCCCACTAGATATGACAAATTTTTTTTTTTTTTTTTTTTTTTTTATCTCGCACCCTAACCCAAAGTGAGAAGAATTATCATATGCACAGTGGACAACTTGAGTTTCTTGCTCTAAAATGGGCCATTACAGATCAGTTCAGGGATTATTTATACTATTCACCACCATTTGCTGTATTTACAGACAACAATCCGCTAACATGCATGTTGACCACAGCCCGTTTAAATGCAACAACACTTCGTTGGGTGGGAGAGTTGGCCGATTTTAAGTTTAGGATTCACTATCGTCCAGGAAAATCAAATGGAGATGCAGATGCCCTGTCACGTAGCCCACTAGATATGACAAAATATATAGCTTCATGTACAGAAAACAGTTCTCCAGAAGAGATTAATGCAGTTATCAATGCGGCCACGTTAGTTGCATCTGGTGATACAGCTCGGATCAACTCAATTTCTGATCCTGATAGTATACTTTTCGCTAACAACCACATCCCTGATGAGCAAACAACAAGAGACGACCAAGACAAGTTTGACATAAAAGATGCCCAAATGAAAGACAAGGAGTCTCAACACAGTTATCCAGTATTTGAAACAGAAGCAACGACCAAGTCATGCTGAAGTCAAGACTTTAGATCACAACACAAAGCAATTGCTATATGAATGGAAGAAACTGAAATTATCAGGTGGTACCTTGAGGCGTATTTCAGGACAGTATAATCAAATTATACTACCATTGAGTCTTTGCAGTCTCATTTATAGTGAATTACGTACAAATATGGGGCATTTAGGCACACACAGAGTTGTTCAGCTTGCTCGTGAACGCTTTTTTTGGCCAAACATCCAGAGCGATATCACAAACTTTATTACGCGTAGATGTCGCTGTGTCAAACAGAAGCCATCAGCATTCAAGCAGAGGGAACCATTGACGCCAATACACCGCACAACTCCATTTGAAATCATTTCGATAGACTACATGCATCTTGAAAGGAGCAGCGGAGGATATGAATATGTGCTCGTTATTGTTGACCACTTTACACGATATGTGCAAGCATATGGAACCAAAGACAAGTCCGGAGAAAAGACTGCCTCAAGACTATTGTTTAATGATTTTATCTTACGATATGGTTACCCCATTAAAATTCACCATGATCAAGGAGATGAATTTTAGAGTCAGAGGTTTCGTACCCTTGAACAGATTTCGAGTATTAGACATTCAAGAACTACTCCCTATCACCTAGAGTGCAATGGAAAGGCCGAGAGATTCAATCGTACCCTACTTTCGATGTTGCGAACATTGCCCGAAACGTATAAATCACACTGGAGAGACCATCTGCCAAAACTTATCCATGCGTACAATTGTACAAGGCACGACTCTACAGGATTTTCACCATTCTTTCTTCTTTTTGGCCGATCACCGCGACTACCCATCGACCTTGTCTTTGGACTGAAAAAAGGAAATTCTGAATCAAGTTATCCTGCTTACGTGAAAAACTGGAGAACAGCCATGCAACAAGCATACGGAATTGCAAATGCTAAGAGCCACGCTACCGCAGCACAAGGGAAAACACAGTATGACAAGAAAGCAAAAAGCCGTACTCTTAATCAAGGTGACAGAGTTCTTGTTCGTAACTTTGAAAGAGGAGGACCAGGAAAAATCCGTGCTTTTTGGGAAGATCGTATTTACACCGTGTTGAAGCGAATGAATGAAGATAGTCTCGTATATGTTGTACAACCAGAGAATGGTCAAGGACGTCAACGTACTCCCCATCGTACACTATTATACAGATGTAATGATTTACCGATTGATGAATCGATAGAGATTCAACCTCGTAAAAAGAACATGACACAAAACCGAGCGAGAAATGTTGCAAATAGAAGTAAAAGACCAGATCAAGCCAGAGGAGTTGATGGTGATGATGATGAGATTAACGTTGGATTTTACTCAAATGAACTGCAGCTTGAACTCGGTACAGAACAATCTTGACACGCCGGCCTCAATGAATGAGACGGAGCCAGATCCCGAACAATACGTTACAGCGGATAATGTTCAAAACCCAATGAATGAACCGGAAGCAGATCCTAAACAAGACCAAGTCATAGCAGCGGACCACGCTGACCATGCTCAAGATCAAAATCATCTTACAACCACCGTATAACGCTCCTGAGCACGACGATGCAGCACTGAGTCCAGATGCTGAGCCACCTCCACTGAGCCCAGAGAACTCGATTACCACCTACTCGATTAATGTATGCCACACCAGGACAACCTGCAAATTATCACGTCAATTATATTCAACAAATTCCCAGATATGTTGAACCGTTTCAAAGATATCAATTGATTCCATTTATGCCAGGATATGTTCCTCCCTTCCATCAGTTGTTTATGAAACCAAGAGTACAGTTTTGTCATCCACAACCGTCGTCGCATCCACAAAAATTTTGGAACTCATATCCTATAACTGTTTAAACTTATCGAGTTTTTCAACTGGTTGATCGTTTATGTTGAGAGAAAAGACTCGATTCCTACCGTTATTTCGTTGAGAAAAGACTCGTTTGTAATACATTATTTGACCAAAGTGTTAAAGATACACGTGCGATGAACATTTTCATCATTGACCGATGCACCTTGCTTCAAATTTGATGAATGACTCGAGCAAATCATTATATTTCAGAAGTACGTTATTGTTCTGAATAGTTTGTGTTACTGTTGGCGCCAATCACAGTGAACCAGATATATTTGAACGTTGATTTCATGAGTCCTACGATTTTTCGAAGACATCTTCAATTCAATGTTGCGGACAACATTTTCTTTTGGAGAGGAGTATGTGAAATGAATGGACAATCGTATTGTTTATTATTTTACGCTTCATGTAGTTTTTGTTTTTTGATGTTTACCCCCCAAAAGAGACACTTTTCTTAGTATCGATTACGTCATCGATCAGCCTCGATTTGATATCGTTGTTGTTGTTTTCACGCTAGGCCTAAGCTTTTGACCGCCTGTTTTTATGAAATCGTGTGTATTTAAAGCTGCAGTTCTTATGAAGTATCGCGTTTAAGACTCCGTTTATTGGTGTCAAACCGTACATTAATCGAGTGTCTAACAAAAACATCCGTTTTTGTCCTTTCACATTGATCCGCCTGATAACTAGCCTGCGTGCAGACTTTACTTTCCACTGCGAAGGAGAGCCAAGGCGGATCTTGTAAAGTCTGCGAATTAGCGCCCATTATTGAGTTCTGAGATCTTGCGCAATGATACTCGCCTTTGTACGGCTATTGTCTGCTAGCCAATCAGTATCTGGTTTGGGATTCTAAGGACCCAATCAAAAGCCGACAGAATCGTCACGTTTTTTGGAACCCTTTGTGGTTATTGTTTGCGACACAACACGAAACCGTTGGAGGAAGTTGCTGTGGTAAACAAGTTCTCCGATGATGAAGTGTGCCGCCCAGTTTGCCTGTCTTCGGGACTTGACAACTTGGGATGAAACTTTGTTGGAAAGGAATTATGAACAGTCAAGCATA
>REGL01000571.1:85186-96582 GCA_004194395.1 Aurelia aurita complex sp. Pacific | reverse complement strand
AAAACAATTGCTCTCTGAATATCAAAGCAATAATATTGAAAGCTGTCTTGCTTCATTGCCGATATGTTCAATTAAATTCAGTGATTTGCCCGGCTTTTTTATTCGGTCATTCTTTCCTCTGAATATGGAAGATTTTCTGCAGAAAGCCTCTTTTAAAAACCTGAAAAAACCAAGTGAAAAAAACCATCAACATTTCAACGGTTTCTTTCCTAACGACAATAACACTTGCATTTATTGGCATAGAATTTGTGCTGATGGGAGGATTGAATTCCCTTGTACAACTTTCTCATACCAGGGAGAAGACTTTTTTCCATTCTCCCCAGAGGACAGCAAACGCGAAAGCGTGTTCAAGTCTTTGCTGCAAGGTAGGAATGTTAGGGAAATTTGTTCATGATTTTGGGACGTTGTCAAAGTTTCTCCAGTTGTAAAATCTGAACAGAGTGACCGATGTTAGCCAGAAAAAATTCTGAAAATGATATACCATGATGTATTCAATCAGATTTTTCAAAATATTGCTGCTTTGATATTTGGGAGCAATTGCCTTTCAAACGAAATGCATTTTTTTACTCCTCTGGTACAGGCACTTTATTTCAGATAAGCCTATACTCCTCTAGCTGTTTAGCTTCGTGTCATTTCCCAAGTATATCGAGAATTTTTATCAAAGGTTTAGCGCCTGTATGTAGCCTTTAGAGAGGCATGCTAGAGACCCTTAAAACTCGTGTTATTTTCATTCAGAGTTTTCGAGAAGCTTGAAGAACGAATAAAGCAGGTGGGCCAATCTATCACTGGTTTTAAAAAGAAATTTGGTACTTGGGCCAAGGATGTTTCATTGAAAGCAAACATGAATAAAGAAGCCGGGTATGTTTTAGAAACACCACTCTTCATATTCTTATGTTTAGCTATACAGGAGAGTTGTGTAGCATGTACACCAATATTGGCAATAAAGGAATCTGGTGAACTGGGGCGGTACCAGACCTGTTAAAACGGGTTGTGGACAAAGGATAGAATTGATTGCCAGAGGCAATGTGTCCCAAAAAATATGTACGCCGTTTGAATGGTTACTGTGGAGGAGCCATAAATCTAATTTTCCTGTTTTTCAGATTTTTGAATAGAAGAAATGTCAACTTAGAGTTTGGCACCAAATTTATGTAAATCTGATAAGTGGTCACTCGTTGCTTTAAAACTAGATGATTTTATCTCTGTACTTAACCGTATAACTTGAATTTTAACATTAAATGAACTTAAACTTTACAGTTATGCCAGGAAACGCATTTGGAAGTAATTAATGACCATATTCTTCAATAATATCGACCAAGCAGCATGCTGAACGCAGTTTTGTTGGTTTAAAACGACTTTATCAATTTTGAGAGGCAAAATATCTGAAGGACGCATGCCATGGCCTGAAGCACTTGTGTTGCACATTTCCATTCTTAGCAGCCCTAGATATGTCCAATATTCTTGGTTGTCACAAAATTCAATGTATGACTATCTGCCTCACTTATGAACATCAGAAACCAGTGCTAGTTATGTTCTTTTTCAATCAATTTCGTTGATTTCAATGCAATGGAGAATAATGAATCCTCTGGTTTGGAGACAACCAATAATTTTGGCTTTCTTGCTCCATAAATCAGCAACTAGTGATCAGATTAACTCAAACTCGGTGTCAATCTTTAATTTAAAGTCTCTTCTGTCAAGAATCTTAAAAACAGAAAAATTATGTTTACGGCTGCTCCGCAGAAGCCACTCAAACAGCGCACATGTTTTTTGGGACATCCTGTACTTTTTAATCACCTTCATGACTTCAGTTTGGCTCCTGTGCATTATTTCTAGTAGTCAATATGTTTGTGGAGCCTTTTACATATTTTGAATAGAAAAGAAGGAAGTTTCTGCATTTGAAATCTCTCTGTAGACCTTACAATTGCGAGAGGTCCCCAATTTCGGGAAAATGATCAATATGATCATAAAAGTTACTGCAGTCTCGTGTGGCCTTTTCAGATTTTGTTGGTAGTTGTGGCTGGATCACCTACTCAAGCTCTCGTCTCCATTTTGAGTAGCTTCACCCCCAAGATGAAAGGCTTTTGTAATAAGGAAAGAGGGGTGGTTTCAGAGAATATGTTGTTGCACGAGGAATGATTAAATCGCATTGTGGTCACATCATTTTGGGGCACTTCGTATCAAAGAGCAGAGGCGTACAATCTTTGCAAATCTTTAAGATTGAATGCGTAAAATATTATTGCCTTATTCTTTCAATTGAATTGATCACAGAGAACTTCAGGTAATTTGCTATAATCCCATCGAGAGCAGATATCATCATTATATTCAGGATTATGGCATTTTTATATTTCTGCTAGTTTTGAAGTTATAACGTCATCAAATCGCTAAATCGCAAACCATAAAACCTACAGATTGTTGCTTGCTACCATCTTGTAGAACTTCAAAAAGTGAGTATTTCTTGCATGGATCATATTGACTTTCCTCAATCAGTTTAGAATGTATGGAAGATTCTTTTGATGTTTTTCAGAGCTTCAGACTTCAGATACCTCCTCTCCTACATCCTTTCACAAAACGTAAAACGCGGCAATTCTGTAAATGGCAAATTGCCTGAAGTTTCCTTCCATCAATTCAATTGTAAGTATGGGACAAACATTTTACACACACAATTTCGAAGTTTTAAAAGTTTTAACGCCTATGCTGTATCAAAGAAAAGTGCAAAGGTGTTTTAAGCTGTCTTTGCCCTGAAGCGGGAAATATCGACACATGGTTATTTTGTTGCTGTATGCATCCTATGAGCAGCGTAGCAGCACAAATGATATTACAGGCACTAATTGCCAAGGGATTTTTATAGTGAAATGAAATAGTAGGTTCAAATTATATTTTCTAACGCTTTTTCTAACGCTTCGATTCTCCTCTCAGGCGTGCTCCATCGTTTTCATTCGCAATTGCCAGTGTTCTGTTAAAGAAGGTAAATATTTACAACATAATCTTTAGATTTATTTGGTAAGATCTTTTGACCCTGAGCACTTATATACCGAGAAAGCAGGAAAAGATCTTTCAAAATTCTCTGTGATTTTTTGAAAAGTATCACACAAAAATTTAGCAACGAGCATAGATGCCAAATCTTTGAAAACAATTGCAAAAATGGTTATTACGTCCAAAAGAATTTCAGGTTTTTGCTACCGGGTACGCCAAAACAAACTATCCACTTTTGGCAGTCCACGATAAATCGTACACAGTCCGGATTTTGAAGATTAAGATCCTGTATCTTTATATTATTTTATGTGTATTGTCTTTTTTTATTTAATATGTAGTTACCCATATTGTTGTAAGGTGTTTAATATGTATTAGAGTGTTTGTATGTAGTGGAATTTAAAGTCCATGAATGTTGATTGTTTTTCTGATTCTTTGGCATGCTTCACAGAACTCAGTGNTTTTCTAACGCTTCGTTTCTCCTCTCAGGCGTGCTCCATCGTTGTCATTCGCAATTGCCAGTGTTCTGTTAAAGAAGGTAAATATTTACAACTTAATCTTTAGATTTATTTGGTAAGATCTTTTGACCCTGAGTACTTATATACCGAGAGAGCAGGAAAAGATCTTTCAAAATTCTCTGTGATTTTTGAAAAGTATCACACAAAAATTTAGCAACGAGCATAGATGCCAAATCTTTGAAAACAATTGCAAAAATGGCTATTACGTCAAAAAGAATTTCAGGTTTTTGCTACCGGGTACGCCAAAACAAACTATCCACTTTTGGCAGTCCACGATAGATCGTACATAGTCCGGATTTTGAAGATTAAGATCCTGTATCTTTGTATTATTTTATGTGTATTGTCTTTTTTTATTTAATATGTAGTTACCCATATTGTTGTAAGGTGTTTAATATGTATTAGAGTGTTTGTATGTAGTGGAATTTAAAGTCCATGAACTGAATTAAGATTTCTGATTTGATATTTTTCAAAAGGCCTGAATGATATTATAGGATTTTTTGTAATTTTTTTGTTTTCATTTTTTAGAGCTGTAATCGAGTTTCTTAAAATTTTTGTTTTCAAAACCACTGAAAACGATCAAGAAGATCCGTCGATCAAATTTTCTAAAGACTCAGCATAAATGGACACAGAGAAAAATGTTTTGGGGTGTTTGGGGATATTCATAATTTGCTTAGTGTAAACATGACGAGCATTAGCTCAAGAACTTGCTCTGTAGTAGTTGCAATAAAGTGCCGCTCCAAGTTGCTCTCCGTATCATAAATTCAATGAAACTACATGCTTGCTTAGCCTCGTGGCGCTTTCCTATTGTCTTTTTAACACCCTTGACACAGCAACGCACGCAACCTGCAGCAAAGTAGAAACTCATTGAAATTACAAATGGAAAGAAGTTAACTTTGTATCACTGAAAGTAATTTCACATGTCTCCCAAGACAGAACTAGTGCTGGTGCAGCAGATTACAATTAAATTGATTTCAAAATCCCAAATCACCACAAAAAGTTTTCTCTTGGTCCATTCACGTTGAGTATTTAGAACATTTGATCGACGTTTTTTATCGTTTTCAATGCTTTCGGAAACGAAAATTTAACCTTATCAAGCCTAGGGGGGGGGGGGCTGAATCAGCCCCCCTAGCGGCTTTTCTTCTGTGGATTTTTATGTAGTGCATTTACAACGCTGAAACTTTCTTTCTATTCTTCTTATAATCAAAAATGAACTTTTTAGAAAAATTGAATTCATTCCAGGGGGTAAACGCGATCAATTTCTAAAAGATGTCTGTGCAAAATTTCAATAAATGCTAATGAAATCTACAGCAAATGCAGGAAAACAATGAAATTGGAGGGATATATGCTACTTTTGATCCTCTATCTAACTGCATAATTTGTTTGTAATTTAAACGTATGATTATGCATATATTGGCTGTACGCATGCGCACATTCTTCGAATTCTTGTGTGATGACGTCATCAATTTTTGGACATTTTTCTTTGCAAAGCAAAAGCTATTCGACCATAGAATACACTAAAATTGAACCCATATCCTTATTGCCTTTCGTTGTCTCACAATCAACAATTTAAAATTTTTAGTACTGAACCCTATTGACTTTTAAAATATTTCATTTTTGGGTTCAGCTCATGATGTACGATGCAAATGCCAAGTTTCAAGGCTCTACATCGTTCACAACGGAAATAAAACCTCCCTAGTCTTCCTAGAGCATCAAATACCCTAGACTTGATATGGTTAAACAACGTTACACAGTGAATCGTTATTCGAATGTAATAAATGCCTATTGGGATATACTTTGGAAATCATTTATATTTATCCAAAAAATTTTATTATCAAAACATGAATAATCCAACTGTACTCAAAACATGTGTCTTTATCTATTTCAGGCTAAAAATCGTGATTCTAAACGATTCTAGAAAATTTAGGCAATGAAATGTCAGATTTCTTCAGCTACCTACAAAAATATTATGACGTCATCAAGAGGTCACGTGATATTTCTAAAAATAGATTTCAAATTTTGGTTCAGCACATGATATACTATACACATGCTAAGTTTCGAGGCTCTAGGTTGTGTAGAACAGAAATTAAGGAGGGGGGGGGGGCTGAATCAGCTCCACCCCCTAGTCTTCCTAGGATATCAAATACCCTAGGCCTGATAGGGTTAAAGAAACTCGCTTGCAGCTTTAAAAACAGAATCAAAGATTTGCATCAGGCTTTTTACTAAAGATTAAGTCATAAATCTTCAACTGTACGATATTCATACTGCCGAATGTGGATAGTTTATTTTGGCGCACCCAGTACAATATTTTTTTGGGAAGTTTAGATATCTTGATTATTTTCAAAAACAGGGCATGAAAAGATATTTTTCTTCCTGCGACCAGAGAGATATCATCCTTAAATTTCCTGCAAACATTGAGGAGCTCGAATGTCCAGCTTTCTTGAAAAGGAGACAAGTTTCAAAGGTTCCAAATGATCGTTTTTGAAATCCTCATGTCCATAGAATTGGTCAAATATTCGATCTGAAATATATTTGAACCTAAATGCAGAAACTATTATGATTGGGTTCAGTTAATTCTTTATTGATCACATATTTGTTGTTACATTTACACTGCAATTATGCCTGGTAAATGAGAAGCAATCCACATCAGTTAAGTTTGCTTCAATTCATATATTACCCTTTTCATCTTTTACAAATAAATGAGCATCAGAACATAAAACAACAGGATCTACTCTGAAAAATTTTCCTGCAGGAAGTTAAGAATGGAAAATTTCCTGCGACTGCACGGTCGGATGGTCGGGTGGGTTTTCATGCCCTTTTCAAAATGATGCTTCTTTCATGTTTGAGGTTATTGCTAAATTCTAGCCTGCGCGCAGACTCTACACTACAAAAGTGTAGAGTCTGCGCGCAGGCTACTAAATTCTAGCTTTGAGGTTATTGCTAAATTCTAGACCAGAAAAGCTACCAACATCCATACTGCAGACTTAATAAATCATGTTTCTCAGTGAAGGATTTACAATGATTTCAATTTTTTCAAAATTTTCATTGAGTTGTCAATGAAAAGTAAAATTCTATTGCGCCTAAATAGATTAAAACATATCAAAAATGTCCAGGGGGCAATTGTAGCAATCCACCTCAAGTCAGCCATGAGATAGAAAAGAGGACGGAATGACAATTTTTGAAATCTTCTGTTTAAAGATCTTTCGCCGTTGCTCCTTCCTGTTTGAGAGCAAGGGCAAGTTCATTCGTTATCGTTTTGGGAGAACAGAATGCTACTTCTAAATTTCAACTGATAATGGTTATCACTAGCAATTGTGTTGTTTCTATAGACCTTATAACAGAAAGCAAAGTATGCTAGGAAAATAGGGCGTTTGTGAAGTAGGTACAGTAAAAACCCGCGTATAAGAACCTAGAGCCCAATCGCCCTGCTCCGATCACTGAAAAAGAAACCTTGAGTTACCTGGCCTAACAATTGCCTGAGATCAGCTAAATTTTGTTTTTCTGTTTTTTGGAGAGCCTTATCTCAGGCTAGCCTAACGACATTTTATCGAAAAAGTCATTACTATTGATTTATTCCTAATTTCATGGCTAAGAATAAAGAATACCACCTTTAGCCACTGTCTTCTGTAAAGTTGTTGTCGAGAAACACAGCGATACAATCATGATATCTTCATTCCATCGCCCTGTTCCGATCACGCAAGTTCATGCATTAATTTCAAACAGCACCACTGCAGAGGGCTCATGAAAACGCAGCTTCCAAATGAAATCTTGACTTGATAACGAGAATACGCTCATAACGTCGTGTTTTTAACACCTCAACTATCATTGGTACTAAAATCATAAATTTATTATATTATCGTCTAAATGAAATGGATGCCATACACATAACAGAAGATGTTTAGCTTATGTTATCGTTTGATAAGTAACATTTTGCCTCTTTATTCGCTTAATAATACCATAAGCAATGTGCAATTGAAAGTAGCTGGCTTTTACGAGATAACTAGCAAAACTCTAGCATAGCCCCCTCCCATCTTCAATGCCCCCTTGCATTAATTCAGACGCTACCTAGCACGCATCCAAAATCAACAAAACCCCCTGGTGAGGTTTCTTTTGTTTATTTTACCTCTCTTCAATGATAGAGAATCCATTCACAGGATTTGAAACCAAACCTCGTGATCGGAAGAGGACGATCTGTAGTGTAGCCTATCTGACTGCAGTTAGAACTTTACCCAAGGCTCGGAAGCAGGAGGTATTAGGATCGATATTTTTTTGTAAATATCCGTATGGAGAGTTGGAGTAAAGTTTGAAGTGTTTTGACTGCGGTTCTGGTGAAAAATAGCAGAAAAAAGAGAAAATATAATTGCTGCAAGGAAACACGAAGGGAAAGATGGCGACTATTTACGATTCCATCACAGGTAGGCCTTTTTCAGCTTCCCATATCGCTGGATTCTCAAGCCAGAAAAAAGTAAACGACGTCTGTGTTTCAAGTTTGGCAACAAGATTTAAAAGACAGAAAATAAGATTAGTCTTGACTCAAGCTCAACAGCATGCACATTAAAATTGCATAACTTTCCTGCCAACGACAACAACAACCACTTTGTCAACAACAACAACTTAAAGTACACAATATTGTAACATCCTTTCTCTTCAAGGATTTTTAAAGGTCTCAAAACACACAGTGTAAGTCCAGTTCAGTGAAGTTTAAAGTCTCTGAGATGACTTGGTAATTTCCTCACTCTGGTAGAGCGTCTAGCTGAAAGTTCTCTATGGTCTACTGGTCTTGTCTTTTCAGTCTCTTCATTGACATCTGTTTCAATAGATAGTTCCTTTTCTGTTACCTCATCTCCTGCATCTCTTATATCAATGTTCTTTTCACTCTCTGCTGTAGTCTGCATTTCATTATCAACATGTTGCGATCTAGGACTCTCTTCCCTTATGTTCTCTCTTCGCACACTTGGTGATTTAAGTCTATCACATGTAATTTTCTCTGTAACTGGAATCTCTCCACTTTTGTTCAAATGCACTCTGTTGCGTCTGTACGTATCTGTAGGTACCCTTTGGTGTTTCTACCTCATATGATCTCTGATTAACTTGCTTTGTAACTACACCTTTGTCCCATTCTTTCTGCCCTAATTTGAGAGGTTTGATTCTCACAATGTCCCCCTCTGTTAATTTACTTAAATCTTTAGCCGAGATATTGTATGATTCCGCAATTCCGCTTGCTTTCTTTTACTGGTTATCAATCTTTCTTTTTCGACTTCAAAATATCTTAATTTCCCCTCTTGGAGCCAACAATTTCTCTGAAATTGGCAACAATGTTCTTGTTCTCCTGTTTAAAATCCTCTGAGAGGGACTGCTGCCTGCGTCTTGTGTTGGGGTGTTTCTTATCTCTAATAAACCCATAAATGGATCTGAATTGGATTTAGAGGACTTATTCATCAATGCCTTTGCAGCTTTCACTGCTGATTCTGCTTTTCCGTTAGCATTGGGGTGATATGGTGACCTTGGGTCATGGACAAAATCCCAATTTCTTGCAAAGTTCTTGAATTCTTGCGATATAAACTGAGGGCCGTTGTCACTTACTACAACAGACGGAATTCCAAATCTTGCAAAATGCTGTTTAAGTGCTCTAATTACAGACTGACTCCAGCCATCTTAGCATTATTTCCAGGAACACCAAACAATCTATCTATTTCCCACCAGTTACTAAAATAATCTACTGTTATCAAGTAACTATGATTGTTCCAGCTGAATAAATCTACCCTTATCTTTTCCCAGGGGCTGTGTGCAGGCTCTGTCATCAATGCTTCCTTTTGCTTACTGGCTGAAAGTTTGGCATGCCTCACAGGACTCAGTGATGTGCTTTATATCTATGCTCATTCCAGGCCAATAGATACATTCTCTTGCCCTCCTAAGCATACTCTCATTGCCTAAATGAGACAAATGCAAATGATCGTTGATATTTAGATCTCATGGATTCAGGAACTATCGCTTGATCTCCTTTAAAAACTAAACCATCATGAACGGTAAGTTCATCTCTAAAAGTGAAGTAAGGGCTCAATTGCACCGGCAACTCACTCTTTGTTTCTGGCCATCCTTCAAGAATCACTCTCAAGAAGCAATGATATTGAAAACTACTTGGTTAATTGCCAAAATTTTTAAGGATTTATAAAACTTGGCCACTCACTTTTGTGGGGTGAGTGGCCAAGCGGCTTGATCAGTTACCGTCAGGAGACTGAAGTTAAGCTCGGTCGAGTGAGGTCAAAATCTGGATGGGTGACCTCGGAGGCTTGACTTCGCAACTCACCTCGCCGTCCTTCGGAAGGGACGTTAAATTAGGGGTCCCGTGCCTGGATGCGGCATGCACAGTGGGCTTAAATTAGCTTTAAGTAGCTAGATATACTTCCTGCCCACACAAAATAAATTACTAAAAAAAAATAGAAAAATAAAATAAAACTCTTTTAAGTACTGTGAGTGTTTCATCACTGCTTGTTTCTCTTCTGAGCTCAGCTAGCCTCTCTTCGCTGATACGTAAATGACTCACAGCATTTATTTTACTATGACAACTCTCACAACTCGCAACTCTCAGAGTACCTAGAACGTAACAACCTCCTTTCTTGCAGTCAGTTTGGTTTGGTTCGAGAACGATTCACGCAACATGCAGTAACTCTTTTCACTGAACACATCCGAAATAACATGGAACAGGGTCGCTGCACAGGCGCATTATTTATGGACTTACACAAAGCTTTTGATACTGTCAATCATGGAACACTGCTTGAAAAGTTAAGATGTTATTGCATACACAATACAGAACTTGCCTGGTTTGAAGAATATTTATTCAACAGAAAGCAGTTTGTCTGCTACGATCAATCAACATCACAAACTGAGCAAATGACATATGGGGTACCTCAAAGATCAATCCTTGGGCCTTTCCTGCTCATCATTTTGATCAATGATGTTCATTTGGTATTGGACAAATGTAAAATTCTTATGTATGCAGATGACACAGTGATATTCTTCTCGGGAAGGTCGGTAGAGGCTGTCGAAGAAGTGCTGAATCAAGAGGCAAACTTAGTTGGTAAATGGTTTGCGAACAATAATCTAATACTGAATCTCAAGAGAGGCAAAACTGAACTCGTTATCTACGGTACGGTACAAGTAAAAAACTATCGAAACAACCGTCATGTAATGTCTCTCTGAATGGCACTCCGATACAGTGGCGTAACGGAGACACTCGGGGCCCGTAGGAGTTTGGTAAGATGGGGCCCATATGTTGGAAGGGGGTTCGCGGTAGTGGGTAATTTTTGAAACCATGCCCTTTAAATTTTCGAAAAATCCATGTTATGTTGAAAAGAAAGTTTTTACATAGGAAAAATCAACAGTACATTTAGCACATTATATGAATTGCATTTCAAAAAGCTAAGTAGTCTGCATAACAAATTGTTCTTCTTCGGTATGGAATAATATGATATCTGAATCTTTTTTAAAGAAATACGGCAATATTCAAAGGTTCGGACGGTACTGTTGTGTTGTTTTGATGAAGATTACTTTGAACACACACAAATGTTACCAAAAGTATCCTCTCCATGGCAGGTTCTTTGGCTTGAAAGCAATGTTTAAAGCTTTTGCGGATAGTACTAGTGCAATAGGTATAGTAAATTTAGTGCAGACTAAGTGTTCTCCACACCTGAATGTTATCCATGCGAATAAACACCATAGTTTTAAAAAGAATTTTAGCAAACATAATGCAGAGTCACAGTATGTTATCAGGTGCTCCTGCTCACAAGAATAAAGTTTTGAGACAAATTATAGCGAATGAATGAAAACGGAATGAAAAACGGATAGAAATGGAGGGGGTTGTGCAGTGTATCACAAAAGTAGTAAAGAGGTTGTTGAAATTGAAAAGTACAAGAC
>REGL01000571.1:70796-84483 GCA_004194395.1 Aurelia aurita complex sp. Pacific | reverse complement strand
TTTTCAGGTCCAGTTTAAACCAGAGTACATACCCAAGGATATGGAAAAATGCCAGAGTTAAGTCTGCCCCTAAGAAAGGGTCAAAGACGGAAAGAACCAACTACAGACCACTGTCAATGCTTAGTCAACCAAGCAAACTGCTTGAAGATCAAGTATGTGATTCCATGGACAAACACTTGAATAGCAACCAACTGAAAAGTAAGAATCAGTGGGGCTTCAGTGAGGGAAGATCAACAGAGGATCTTCTATTGAGGTTGACAGAAAAGTGGAAACAATCAGTGGACCAGGGACTCATTGTTGGGATTGTATTCATAGACTTTCAAAAGGCTTTTGACACGGTGCCGCATGACATTTTACCCCAGAAACTACTTGCAGTGGGCATTTCAGGGGATTTTCTTTCATGGATAATGAACTACTTAAGTGGAAGACAACAATATGTAGAAGTAAATGGGGTGACCTCAGAGACAAAGTGCATTCGATGTGGAGTTCCGCAAGGATCTCTCATTGGCCCTAGACTCTTTAGTGTTTATGTCAATGATTTGCCAAGTGCTATATCTGAAGGAGAAATTCAAATGTTCGCTGACGACACAACTTTTTTCTGCACAGATACTAACATTGAGCGATTAATAGATAAAATGAACATAGCAATGAATGAAGTGTATCTGTGGTGCCAAAAACATAAGTTAACAATCCATCCTGGCAAGAGCGAGGCTATGATAATGATGAAAAGGCCCTTTGTTGGACCAATCAGACCAATAATGATTGGGACAAATGTGATTAACGTAGTGAGTGAGGCTGTTTGCCTTGGTGTGAAGATTGATAATAGACTGACTTGGGAGCCACAAATAAACAGTTTATGCAAGGCATTCTCACAGAAATTAAGTGCATTGAAACGCATGAAATTTCTACCACAGCCAGTCTTGGAGAAAATTTACTTCTCCACTGTCATCTCAAAAATTACATATTGTATGTCGGTCTGGGGGAACTGCTCTACAGCCCAATTCGAAAAGCTTGAAATCATCCATGGAAGAGCAGCAAGAATGATTTACAACCTTACAAGAAGTACATCTAAGGAAGAAGGCCCCTCAATAGCAAAGTGGCAGCCACTTGGCTATATCTACAAACGACGTATAGCAGTCTTAATGCACACAATTTACAATCAATCTAAGACGGATTTGGTAGAGTTTGAAAAGTTGTCTCCAAGAAGTGAAAATTCGCGAAATTTGATGCAGCTAAAAGTAGATAGATTCAAGACGGAAGTTGGCAGAAACAGTTTTAGATACAGAGGATCCGTTTTATGAAACGCTTTACCATATGAACTCAAACAAACAAAAGATAAAAATGTCTTCAAGAACAAACTGAAAAGTTACAACAAGCTCATAAATGATTTTAACTTTACTAAGGGAAACATTACTATATCTAATAAAAAGGATGATTACTTTTACTTTAAGTCAAATTTTAGATTTCTTTAGTCCATTGTTATTAAGTGTAGCTTTTAATTGCAGGTCCACATCAGCTCCTCAGAGCTGCCGAACTTTTAACCTGCAGAACAAATAAAAAATGTATGTATGTATGTATGTATCATGTGACATCTGATTTGAGACATGCACTAATTTTGTTATTTGTTTGCATTACTGCTTCCAAAAGAATAATAGACCTTTTTACTTGCTAGAAAACAGGTTTGGATTGAGCTTCCAAATTTGGTAAGCTTTGAGAAGGATAATGAAAGCACAACCCCTGTTCTTGGTAGATACATTGCTACTGTGGGGTGCAGTTCCTTTGCCTCTCAGAACACTTTTCAACGAGTTAATCAACGTAAATGACTTTGCACGAATTGACTATTTTTTTGCTCATACTAGTTTGAGTGTCCATCAGTCTATCAATAATGATAAATAATCTTTTTTATTTAGTTTCATGACAATACTGATGATGGAAGTGAAAGTATGTTTGATGTTATGGATGAAATAAGAGAAGAGCTAATGAAAGAAGGTGACTAAATTTTTTGCAGCATATTAAATACTAGACCCACGAGATATTCCCAGTTATTGCAGCAACAAAAATGACAACAACAACAAAAACAATATTTTTTTGCTCAAAATAGTTTGAGAATGCATCAGTCTTCTATCAATAGCAATAACTACAAACTTGTAATCAGTCCAATTAGATACAGTATCTCGTGATAAATAACAATGTTTAGACCTGGCTTCAGGATTTTTAGCTGAGGACCAGTAAGTTGCTCTCCTTGTAATCAAAGTCTAATGACCATGTGGTAATGTTAAAGTATACTCTTCCTAAAATAAATAAATAGATCACAAAGGAAAGGGAGATTTCAAGCAGTTGCGGACACTTGGGGGGGGTGAGGGGTTGCGATCGCTCCCCAATGTTGGCTAGAACAAAAATCTTTTGCTTGAAAACAATAGAACTAAACAATGCTTTTTAACTGAAACAATAGCTCCGCCCCCCAATATTTAGCAGGCAAAGTGTCCGCCACTGATTTCAAGAAGAACAACTTACTGTGTAGAACAGTTTTGCAAGCCAACAGACACTCTTAAGAGAAATTGTATGTATAACTCAAAGGAAAAGAGAAAGGATAAATCATTAATCAACACACCTGCCTGACCAATTTTATTTGTCTGATTCGAAAGCTGAGCAGTAAGTGTACGAATCTCATATTATTTTAGGTGTAAAGAAAACACTTACTGCCAAACTTCTTAATCAAATGCGAATAGAAATTACTTGGCAGATGTATAGATTAAATATCATTTCTCTTTCAACATTTTAATTTGTTGTTTAACCATCATGACAGAGTTGGTGAAAGGTGATATTTGTGTGCTCTAAAAAGTCATACCCATGAAATGAACAGAACTTCTTCAGCAGCATATTTGTTTCCAATATTGTAACGTTTTATCAATCATGCCTAGGAAAGACCAGACATCCCTGAAGTTCAGGGATGTCTGGTCTTTCCTAGGCATGATTGATAAAATGGTTATTCTAACATCGGGTTCTTTTCTTTGATCCTCTCTGTAATATCATCAAAGTTATCAACTGTTTGTTTTGGAGTGCTAGTTGCTACATAATTAACTTCAATGTGTAGGATAACTTCTGTAGCCTTTGGCTCATCCAAGGATATTTGCTGACCCTGCCGTTTTACCAATTGGTTTGACCTCAGACCACCAGCTCCATGTGATTTCACATTTGGCATCTTTGAATCATCTAATCTTTTGAATCTTTTAAGCTGTTGGATATTCTTTGACTTTCTTCTTGCGCTCAGAGTATGCATGGTACGAGGTATTACAATTGTTCTTTTCTTTAATGAGAATGTAAAAAATACGTGAGATTGTCAATCTGTCCCTGGATACAAAGGTACCTTCAGATAGAATATTTTTAATCAACAGATTGTTAACTTATCTGTAGGAAAGAGTGCAAGAAGTCATTGTAGTGAATTTTTTGACACATCACATCTATTCTTATTGTATTTGCGTTTAGAAAAATTGATCTTGGAAGAATATGATGATCTGGTCAATTTTGACGAAAATTCCATTCATGCTGCCATAGAAGGTCTTGGTTGTGATTATGTGATATGTCCTGTATGTAAAAGGTAAGCTATTTTAAAAGGTAGTTTGATGACAAATGCACTGTTGTTAAAGCCACTGTAGTAGAGTTTGATGAGCATGTTTGGCATGTTTGAAAAGTGTACAGGGTGTCCCAAAAAATAGTGGCCCGTTTGTGTGACTGATGTTGGGGAGCTTCCTGTACAAAAATACAAGGCTAGACTTGGATCATGACCTTGTTATGACCTTGCACTAACCTTTGAAGAAAGTTACAAGGCTATCAGTAAGATTCCAAGTTACAACCAGTCTAACACAAGGTTTCCACAAGGCTTCCACAAGGTTTCCACAAGGCTAATTAGTATTTTTGGAGCCATTTACAAGGTTATAGCAAGGCTTTTCTAGGTGAGAACAAGGTTGGTACAAGGCCACAACTACAAGGCTTGTACATGGCTATTACATGGCCTTGCATTTTCATACAGGTTCATGCTCAATATTTTCTTTTTTTTATGCCGTTGCATAGGATGTGCCTCAACTTTTATTTTGAGACTTCATCTGAGTCAATCTGACTAGTAGTTGCTAAATTATGGCACAATGAAGTCAAAATATGCGGTTGCAGTTTTTTTATCAAGTAAAACCTAAAACTAAGCTGCAATACATTATTGGTCCCATCCACAACGGGAAAAGACACAGGGTCACGTAGTTCAATTGGTTGCACTGAGAACAGTGTCTCATAAAAAAGCGAGAAAAATTACAAATTACTTCAATTTCATTTCATTTTAATTTCTTTAAGCACGGTAACCCCGTCAATCGATAGACTGCTTTTCAGGGGGGCGTGCATAAAACCTTACAAGTTAAAAATAAATACAAAGTAAAACCCTAATTTAATTACAATATTGAATAAATAGATAAATAAACTATTTTTTCAAAGCTTATTTTTTCAAAGCTTCTTTTTTCAAAAGCTTCAATCTCTCGGCTACAAAGCATTCTTCGATCCAAATCGGCAGAATGGCCCCAAATATATATCTTCTTTTGGCAGAGCCTGCCATAGCTTTAATTTGATCTCGAGTGTTATATCCTATACTATAATTGTGTTTTTGTTTGTTTGTCATTTATTTTTAAATACTCACACTTACATTGTTTGTATTGTTGAAGCTTTCGCCTCACTTCTGAGGCCCCAAATCTTTTTCGTCAAGTCTTTCGTGTTTCTTATTTGTAAAATAAAGCTACTAACCCTTTTGCAAATGCTGAGACAATTCAGATTCAACGCCAGAACCCTTGTCAATATCTACATAATTTTGATATTGTTGTTGTTTTTGTAAGCACTGGATATATAAATCGGGCTGCAAAACTCGTCTCCAACAGTCCATTTGATGCTACTGCTTTACCAGTTATTCGGGCGCTTAAATGGCCGACTGTCAGGGAGCTTATTGATTTTGAAGCTCAGAAAATGGTCTTTAAATCCCTTAATGGGGGCGTGCCTTCTTATATGAAAGACATGTTCACGAGAGTCAACAACTCTACCAGTCGTTCTCTTAGAAACGCCGAAGTCAATCTCAGGTTGCCATTATTAAAATCGGCAGGGGGGCAGAAATGTTTCGCGTACCGAGGCGCCAAGCTTTTGAACAGTCTTGGCCCTGAGATCCGAAATACTTCAACCCTGAGAGCGTTTAAAAAGAAGGTGCAACCATGAATTTCTCACCAATTCTTTTCTGTTTTCTTTTTATTTATGACAATTTGTAATTAGTTTAGGTTTAGGTTTTATAGCAAATGTCGTTTTTATTGTAAATTAGTAGTTATTTGTAAGTTTTTAGCATGGCCCCCTGTAAATCAATTATTATTATTGAGGGGCTACCATGGGTAAAAAAGATGAAATGAAATGAAATAAGTGAATTCGACTTTGCAAAAATTTCATGATTACGACATGCCTGACAAAGGGCCTAAAACACTTGATCAAATCGTACGAAAGCTCCTCGGTCAGACCAGTATATAAAGTTGAATTTTTCACTGGTGAGAGATCTCGTCTTCTTATTCATTGCCATTGCATTGAAAGTCTTCAATATTTGTTTGAGATCAATTTTTTACAACTCCCGAGAGAGGTGAAATGCCCTTGCGCATTGTTCTGTTTGACTGTGTAAGGAGATTCCTAACGATTTGGTCCAGTGTTTTAGGCCCATTTCAGACATTTCGGAACCAAGAAATTGTTTTAAAGTCGAATTTATCTATATTTTCAGCGGTCATAAAGCGCGAGAAAATTCACAAAAACACTTTCATCTTTCAGTACAGTTGTCTTGGTGCAATGAATCGTTGAAAACGGGAATTTTTTTCTGGCTCACCCGGTATAGCCAAGGACTATGTCTCTATGCTATGCTGGTGGGTCAAGAAGAAGTACTAACATAACTGAAGTATTTCTTACCATGTTTTATCTTCCAGAAATCAATTGCTACAAAATAAGCAAATATTCTTCTGCTCATGTGGCCTTCGTATAGACACTGGGGTAAGTTTATACACCTTTGCTGAGGGCATTTTGAGAAAGCCCTCAAGGGATCCCCAAGAAAGGAAATAAAGAGGAAGATATTGAAATTTTTCGTTGTGTCCTAAATTGACTTGTAAGCTAAATATTTTGACATTTTGATAAGATTTTAATTGATTAATTAATTAATTTATTTATTTATTGAAGGAAAGAAGGCCAAGTTTGTTCTAATAGGCCTTTTACAAGTGAACCAGTCGTTTCTTGGCGAAAAGAGGGGAAATAAGAAAGAAGGTGATTGTAGTCCTTGAAGTTTTTGCAGTAAAACAAGAAGACTCCCAGACCTCCCCAGTTTTTGTAGATAAAAATATTTATGAGGTGAAGGATCAAGGAAAGATTTTGTAAACAATGTCATGAGTTGCTTTTTATTGATACCGCAATTCAATGCGATTAGCGATCACAGACAAAGGAAATTCTCTCAACCAGTAATTCAAAACAAACAAGGCCGCAGAAGTTTCTCTGAAACCCAGGTAGTTGGCTCACTCGTTGTGCATTCTAGAGATTGTTTTCAAGAGCAAATATGAGCATAGGTTGAAAGAGAAAGGATATCTCTATGCATCTGCCTCGGGCATTTAATTTTCTTGGTTCAAAGGCTGATTGGGAGGCGATTCAATTCTTTTATTGTTTTGGGTGTAATTAAAATATTTACTGCTCAGCGTCTGAACCAAAGAAATACAATGCAAGAGGTAGATTTGTAGATATTTCCTTCTTCTTTCCATAGATGCTCATGTTTGCCCTTAAAAACAATTTCTGGAATGCACAACGAGCGTGCTAGCTACCTGGGTTTCAGAGAAACTTTTGCGGCGTTGTCTGTTTTGAATTACTGGTTGAGCGAATTTCCTTTGTCAGCAATCGCTAATCGCTTTGAATTCAGGTGTCAACAAAAGCAATTCATGCTTTGTGCTGCAAAATCTGTCCTCGTTTCGTGTTGAATTTGCTGTTTTTAGCTCCAAGCGCTGGGATCGCAGAAATAAAGAAGACCTAATGAAGCGCGTGACCGCTCGTCACGGCGTTCAAGTGATGGGGCCCTACCTGGGATCGAATCCCAACGCATGACTGTTTTCGGTGCAAAGTCAGAGGATTACACCATTGCACCGCACCACAACACCTTTATATTTTTGCAAACTGAAGGAAGATCTTATTCTCTTCAGTGGCATTAGGTGGTGTAACAGGCACGATAAACTTAAATCTCCACTGAGCCGTTTCCGAAATACATCAACGATAATGGATAAGAACAGCAACTCGCTGCCCATGAACCAAGGGGTTTATGGTATTTCTTTGGTTGTGATTGTTAACGATTTGAAGGTTTATTTCTTAGATCTTGGATCGAGTAGGGACAGAGAGATTTTTGGTTGCCTTTTTCAGTATTGTCAGAACCTGGAAGTTGGTTTTTGGTTTATCACTCGATTGATAGGAAACAAAAGAAATCAATCAACACAGTCATACGCTAGAAGCAACGCAAGAACTGATGCGCCATTTTGTCCCTTGACGACAGGCAGTACGGGAAAATGTTGCCCGCTTCTCCGCCAATCAAATCCGTTACTAGTAGCTCTGCCCTGAAGGTTGGGGGGGTGGGGGGGGGGGTAATGCGCCGGAAAAGTTTTTGGACTACGCCTTTTTATCCTTGGGTCACGCCCTCCTATGCACTGTAAAAACGCTGCTTTTAGATTTTATTTAGAATCTTAGTGGGCCTGAAAACGTTCCTGAAAGAAAACTACAACAAAGAAAAATACTTTTTTATTTCTTGCAGGCCCCCAAAGGCCCTGGCCCTCTGGTAACTACCCTGGCTACCCCCCTCTTGACGGTCCTGATCCCATGTATTCTTCGATAACACCTTTCTTGCTGTTGATTTTAGATATCATTTTAAAAACTTTTCTCTGTGAATAATAGATCGCTATTTTTATTGGTAGTATGATGGTATCACACTTACTTACTTCAAAAATCAAATAGAGGACACACTTCAGCAGCATGGGTACGTTTGAAATCAATACGTTTACCATAAAAGCTCTACTAAGCCCCTGGGTAGCCTACGCGTAGATCCATTATTCCAAAAGACGGAAGGGTCTACGAAACACAGAGCAAAGGCTTGCTACGCGTAATAACCGTAGCTACGGCCGCCCAATTAATCATTCTGGTCCTTGGTGCCCTTTTCAAATGACTTGTGAAACACGTCGAAAAAAGGCTGCATAAATTAAGTTTCCAGAAATCTGGAAATCGCAGTAGCAAGCTTTGCTCTTTGTTTTATAGACCCTTTCTTCTTTCTGGACTAATGGGTCTAATGCGTAGGCTAGCCTCTGGGAGGCTTAGTTAATTTTGGAGACCCCAGAGGGGACTTATTTAGAGAGGGGAGGGCTTATTCACAGAGTCAAATGAAAATGATATAAATGATAGTGTTTTCATTCTTTTACCCCATATTTTACGGAATCAACATGCAATTTTCAAATACACAAATTCGACACAGTCCTTATCCCAAACCATATCAAAATCAACATACACACTTGTTTAGCTAAATAAATGAAAAATCTTTAGTTACCTCTGGCATTTGACAAACGTGGGGTGGGGGGAGGCTTAATAGAGAGGGGGCTTATATGATTTTAGCTTACAAAGGAGGTGCATATTAGAATCGGAAGCTTAATTGAGAGGGGGGCTAAATAGACCTTTGACCATGATTGTTGGGAGACGAGATCGCTTTGTCCGAAGAAACTTATGTGTGCCCCCGTGCAGTGGGCTAAAGCGCACGCGTTCGTCAGAGCTTCAACCCCAAAACCCTACTGCGCATGAGCTTTGACCTACTGCACGGGGGAAGCATGGGTTCCTCGGGTGAAAAGTATCTCGTCTCCTCAACAAATGAACATTAGAATCCCATAGATCAGAGTATTCATTAATCAAACTTACGAATCTGATGCTCATTTTGAAAGTGAGGTCAGATGCAATTGTCAAATGCAAAATCAGCAGTTTATCTAAGAGGGGACGGATCCAGCCATTCGCACCTTGCCTTCGTATAGCAATCAACTTTTTGTAGATTTAATTACCTTATTTCAATGGCCTAAAATAACTGTCTTTCTCGCTGTAATCTCCGTTTGTACCACTGTACATACTGAGTATGTAGTATTCAATGTATATTCTTAACAAATTTATAACAAATCGATAATGCAACTAATCTACAGTAGTATATATTGGAAACACTTAATATGACAAGAAATATAGGGATATGTAAAGATAATATACACGTTTAACGGCAGATTATTGCTGAAGGACTTATGAAAAGAATTTAAGAAAGATGAGTGCAATGAACTCAAGAAGGTCAAAAAGTGTTTTGATCAAATCATCAGGGCATATCTATGCAAAAATGAGGCCAGTTTAGAAAGGTTTCGTTTCCAAATTGCACTTTTCATTAAACACATCTTCAGTCCTGTGTAAAAAGGACAGCCATATCGGTCATATTAAGTTCACTACAACTTTTAAACTTTTAAGTTTAATTCAAAAAAGTATGATATCTGAACAAAGCAGGACGAAGCAGGACTAAGCAGTGATATGATATTGTCTGAGTTTGTTCTGCCACAAACCCAATGGCAACAAAATGTTTTCCTTCTTTTGACTGCACATTTCAAGGTGAAAATTCCTGTTGTAAAATTTGCTCCAAGTAGATTCACTTTACTGCACATCCAAGTGTACGAAAGTATTAAAGTAAATTGAAGTATGTCTATTTAGTTTTGATGAGTTTGGCGATGTTTTTATTATTGATAGAATAACATTTTTGGAAAGAGAGGAAAATTTCCTTCGGCCTAACAATGATCAGGAAATCTTCCTGGGAAGCCTGCTCGTGCTCCCTTTACCCATATCTTCCCAACCTTAACTTTTTTGCCCAGTTGATGCACCTCAATAAGTCAAGACTGCGTTCACATGATGCCGGCACATTTTGAAAACGGTGAAAGATGTGACGGAAGGCCTCCCGTTCACACGAAGACGCCACATTTTTGCCGGCAGAATTTGAAAACGGTAGATTTTGAAAACAGAACTCTTTGAAAACGGTATCGTGTGAACGCTAGGTCAAATTTAGCTACCGTCACATTTTTCACCGTTTTTAAAGTGTCCCGGCATCGTGTGAACGCAGTCTAAGTCTCAGTTGAGTTAAATCAAGTTAAATTCCCTTTGGTCAGTGGTCGCAACATCAATCCTCCGTGTTTGTGACTATGGTTTTACCTACTTTTCTGTTCGCTTGAGATGACTACATGTAAGATCACAGTCAATGAATGCTTGTTCTTCTTCCACAGATCTGTTTGTCGTGCTGAACCGTTGTTCTCAGTGCTACGCATGGATGAACTTGAATTACATAACTTAACTTTATCTTGTAAGGTAAGCTGAATTTGTGGCATTATTGTGGCATTACCGTTTTATATACTGTAGTACATGTATGTTCCAAGTGAGTGTTAAGATTGATACTGGAAAACGGCATCATGCGAACACTTGAAATCGTTGAAAACAGAACATTTCTTGACGCTTTTGGAACGAGGCTGATCGATTCTTTAGGCATAGATACATTTATATGGCGTCAAACTCTAGCCTTGTTTATGGGGAGATTGTAACGAGCTTGTAACGGTCAAATTTTCAACCGTTCTCAAATTGTGCCGGTATCATGCGAAGGTGTGAACGCTATTTCTGCAGTCCTTGTGTCACCAGCGATCATTGCAACCATAGGGAAACCAGGCCTAATATTCTTCCTTATCATTCATTTGTAGGAATGTAACTTCATGGCTATTGTCATTTAGAGTCTGGCTCAGATCGAGGTTTGTTCCAAGAACGATCTCTTCAAATGTGCCATGAATCAATTTCATACGTAGTTTTCCTTACCAGACATGCAAAAATATTACAGAAAAATAGTTTGTTGATATTATTTATAGAAAAATTTAAAACACTCTCTTGTTACACTGGTTCTTTTAGAAGAATAATGTTTATAAGAATATTCAGGCTCAAAATCATCCAATTTTTAAGAATATTATAAGAATATTGCCAGCCTCAGCTGGCATATTTGTGTCTCATTTGTCAGCAGTTGCCGATTTTGTGATGTTCACAACAGAGAACCGCATGACTGACATAAATACTTTAAGAATATATTCAGGCTTAAAACGAAAATTTCTTAAGAATATCGAGGCTGGACAAACTTTATAGTATTCTTATAAAAAAGTGTAATAGAAATCGTTACCACAGAATTTGGTGACCATTTGCCCAGGGAGGAACTCTATATTGATAGGTGACGGGGGGGGGGGTTCAGAACGTTTTGGGTTTGAAAAACGCCATCTAGTATGCCTTTGGTACGCTAGTTTGTGTATATTTAGTATTTTGTGACATTGCTTGGAGTTTTCTTCAAAATGTTGCAACGCAGTAGTAGAAAACAGCTATAACACCTCTAATTTTTTAGAATATTTCTGGCGTCTAGAAATATCCTAAATTTAGTATATTTTTGGGTTTTTCAAATATATGCTATATCTGATCCCCCGTCATATATCAATAGGGAGTCCCCCCTGGGACCATTTATTGCGCAGTAACGGCATCATTTTAAGATATTTTACCTGCCAACCCCAAAACAGCTTATCTGATCACAGGAAGCCCAATCGCGTAATATGGTGGCCTAGCTAATACTAGTAATACTATATCAGGTTAATTTACGTTGCTGCTGTTTCATAACTGCAATATAGAGGTAGCAGTATTTGCTCTTTGAATTAAAGAAAATAAGATTCATACCGTAAATGGTTGATTGTTATCTCGGTTATCTCTGTCTCGATTGTGTCTTTCTTCTTGTGCTCTTGTACCCCTAGACTTGCCCCAAGTCTGTTTTGTCATTGACGAGTTCTTTCTTATATGTATACACACTTCAACCTATAATGTCGCGTCGTTATTTCAATACAACAGCAACAACATCAATTCTGTTACCATGGTAGCAGAATGCTTCAATCATTTCGGGGTACAAGAGCACAAGAAGAAAGACACATTCGAGACAGAGATAACCGAGATAACAATCAACCATTTACGGTATGAATTTTATTTCCTTTAATTCAAAGAGCAAATACTGCTACCTCTATATTGCAGTTATGAAACAGCAGCAACGTAAATTAACCTAATATAGTATTACTAGTATTAGCTAGGCCGCCATATTACGCGATTGGGCTTCCTGTGATCTGATAAGATAATTATAAATCTCTACAAGATCTGTCCTCTTATCCCATTCACACCTGCAAGTTAAACCAGATTTAGCTAAACCAGGTTATCGAATAGAGCCTTCTAAGGGGCCGATTACATGGAGCGGGCTAGCCCGGTTAACCGAGATGAAGGTCTTCACCCGGGTTCCCGGGGTCAATAGAAGCTACAATGTTTCGTATATTTTCAATTATATGGCAAGCGGACTAGCCCGGTTAGCCGAGATCCCGTCTGCTGCCTACCGGGCTAGCCCGGCAAAACGGGCTGAGAGTTGCACATTTTTCTCATGTAATCGATTTCAGACCGAGCTGGCCCGGCAAAGCGGGTTGAGAACTTTGCAACGCATGCGCTTTATGAACAGATTATACTATCATGGTGCCAAATATTTTACAGCCCGGGCTGGCTTTCTCCATGTAACCGTTCAGATCATCTCAAGCCTCTTAGGAGAGCCAGCCCACTTAATCAGGCCAGCCTGTTCCATGTAATCAGGCCCTAATGCATCTTTTACATTCTGAAAAGAATCAGGATCGAACGATATTTTGCAACATTTTGTAGAATTTTCAAATGTGCACAATAGTGACAGAAGCTCTATCGCCACACGATCGAACGTCGCGTACAAAAGTGTATAAAAATAACGCTCGATCCAGGCCCTTCTGTAGAATAGCTAAAAGGTCTATTGGTCGATCCAGTTAATTGAATGCATTTGATTGGTTCAAAGTTAACCTAGTTTTGATCAAGCTGGTTTAACTGCATCAGTGTGAATGAGGTATTAGACAGCATAGGGCTCAAATCTTTCAAATTTTCAAAAAGGTGGGTGTAAAAGAATTAATTGTATGACATATTTCTTTGAATTGGATGGCTTTTGAAAGGAACTTATGGAAATCTGCCGTGGACATTTTTTAATATCTTGATTTTTTTCAAATTGGCAGCAATTTATTCATTTTTGAAAAACTTCATGGAAAATCTTGAAAAAGTTTAAATTATCGTAAATCCTAATCCAATAGAGGAAAAATGATATAACCTTCAAGAAAACCATAGTTTTGAAAGTCTACAATATGGTGGCAAGCAGAAATCTGTAGCTTTTCTGGTTTAGGATTTAGAAATTTGATAACGTCATAGCCTCAAATTTGATAATTGCCGGCATTTTGAAACTGATCAAGATATCACAAAATTTCCACCGCAGATTTACAGCAAAAAACCGTAAGTTCCTCCCAAGTCATTTAATTCAAAGAAAACTGTAATAAAATTTACACCGACCTTTGTAAAGATGTGAGCTCTACCGGGTGTCTCAGAAAAAAGTAGCCCCTTTTGACTGAAAATAGGAACCAAGCAATAAGATATCATTGCTCCCCGACTTCACAGCTACATTTATCAATGTTCAACTTAGATGCACGTACCTTGCATTTAGAAATCG
>REGL01000571.1:20822-49803 GCA_004194395.1 Aurelia aurita complex sp. Pacific | reverse complement strand
CAATGCAAATTACACCGGCAAAAAATGTGGTGTTTGGTGCGAATGAAAGGCCTATCCGTAAATTTTCATGCCGTTTTCAAATTGTGTCCGTATCGCATCGCATGAGCGTAGTTTAAGAAGCTAACCTTATCGAAGCATTATCATGCTTCTTCGTCTCGATGTGTGACCACATGTCGGGATTCCTTTAGCCTGGAATTAGAGAGAGTTTAAAACTTTTCTCACTCCAGAAGCAAATTCGGCCGGGCCGGACTCGAACCACCAATGTTCAGATTGGTAGTGAATATATCATTTGTTTGTTCGACCCTGGGTACCAGAGTTTAGGAAGGGTGTTGTTTGTACGTGTAGCTATGGCCTAATTCTTTAAAGGTGTTGATTGCGATTAAAGGTCCGAGCATAACTCGTTCCCAGGGCCTTTGGCCAAATTGTGTCAATGTGGCCTGTCCACAGGTTCTGTGCCCGTCCCGTGCCCAAACATTACAAAAGGCCCTGGGAATGAGGTTGGCATAACTCTTCATCAATAGTAGTTACTGCACGGTCTTGTTTGGAGATTTGATGTAGTTAAGTAATTTTGTAATGTCTTGTTCGTTTCAGAGAGGAAATGTGGAAAACCAATGCAGCTCTTATGAATGGCTGTATAAATATGACAGGTTTGTAACGTATTCATTAATCAATGGTAGCATTCAGGTGTGTAACTTGTTCCATGGAAGGGGTCCCAAAAAAGTGAATATTTTTGAAAACCATAAATATTTGATTATATCACTGATCATGAATTGTTTATGTGTATTTGTGTCAGGACCAAATTTGCGACCAAATTGTTTTTAGATACAGTACAAAGTCTTGAAGTAGCTATGATGATTTGTGGGAATTTTGTACTTCTACAAGTTACTTTGTTTTGAAGTATGCTCCAAAATGATAGGGAATGATTTATAACATTGAATCCTACAGTGCAACTTAAGTTGGTTGCTTAAGTCCATATGACAACGTCTAAAATCATCCAGGATCCAGCTTTCATATTCAGGGTTTCAGGACCGTCGAGAGGGGGGGGGGGATAGCCAGGGTAGTTACCAGAGGGCCCAGGGCATTTGGGGGCCCGCAAGAAATAAGGTATGTATCTTTTCTTTGTTGTAGTTTTCTTTCGGGAACGATTTCAGGCCCGTTAGCCAACTGAGATTCAAAATAAAATCTAAAAGCAGCGTTTTAACAGTGTACAGGAGGGCGTGACCCAAGGATAAAAGGACGTGGTCCGAAAAATTTTCCGACGCCTTCGGCGCCGGGGGCCCTCTTCCCTACCCTAGCCCTGGGGCCCGGCCCATCTCTCGACGGCCCTGCAGGGTGTCCCAAAAAACATGTGCGCTGTTTGAGTAGCTGCTGCGGAGCAGCCATAAATCCAATTTTTTCCGTTTCTAAGATTTTTAATAGAAGAGACTTTAACTGGAAGGTTGACATCAAGTTTGAGTAAGTCTGATCAGTAGTTGCGGATTTATGGAGCAAGAAAATCAAAATCATTAGCTGCTTCGAAACCAGAGGATTCATCATTCTCCATTATGTTAAAATCAAAAGAAATTGATTCAAAAACATTCCTAGCCCGGTTTCCTGCTGTTCATAAGTGAAACAGATAATCATGGATTGGATTTTGTGATAACCAAGAATATTGAACATATTTAGATTATTTAGGGTTGCTGTAAATGGTTATATGGAACACAAGTGTTGCAGGCCATGACATGCGTCCATTGGTTATTTTGCTTCTCAAAAATGATAAAGTTTTTTTAAACCAACAATATTGCGTTCAGCAGGCTTCCTGGTCAATATTCTAGAGTTATGTGGTCATAAATTACTCCCAAATGTGTTTCCTGACATATAGGCAAAGTGTAAGTCCATTAGTAGCAAGACATCTACCTTGTGAGTCAAAAAACGTTGGGCGTTCAACGAGCCATATTTGGATGAAAAACAAGTCAAATTTCGGAGGTGTTGAAGTTTCATTTTGCTATTTATCTATCTAGCATCCTTGAAAGTCCGAAGATTGCCAATCATGGAACTCCACTGTTCTCTGTTCTGTGCTTTCCTTTTCAATTGTCCATATTCTTTGGTGTTAGCCATTCTTTGTTGTCATCTATCCACATTCTACGAGGTTTACCCTTTGCTTTTTTACAATCTATAAATCCTACTATGATGTTGACGAACAAATCTCGGCTTTGGCTTTTGCTATATGCCCAAAGAATGACGATTTACGTTCAGCAATCTGCTTTAATAGATTTGGTTTTTCCTTTACTCCGTCAAATATCTCATTGTTCGTAACTCTGTTCAGAAATTTAGCTTGTTAAAATCGGACATTTCTTATCTATTAGCAATTGTGTGGTTAAATTATTTTGGTGAAAAGTATCACAAGATACTGCCCATCTCTGGCCATGGTTTAGAGCGCTCACATGTGCATGAATGAGAATCTAATGAAAGGATTGAAGGGCGGAACTGAAATGCGGAACACGGAATTAAATACGAAACGAGAAACGAAACACGGACCAAACACGGCGTAGGGGCAGATAAAATTTGCGGGAGCTGCCCGATAAAAAATCCATTGTTTAAGAAAATTTTGCCCGTTTTAACGCGGATTTCTGCCCGATTATGGCTGATTTTTGCAAAAAAGTTTCGACGGTGGGGGGGCTGCACCCCCCTAGCCCCCCTGTCTCCTTCGCCTATGACGGAACACATCGACTAAAATATGAAGCAATTTGTCTGAAATGCGAAACAGTTTGCAGAAAAGAGCGAAACAAATATCAATGTCAAACTCTAATGCAAAGCAATGTGACTGAAATAGGGAACAAAGTTGACTGAAATGCAAAACGGATCAAAGATCAAAGCAAATGTCGGCAAAGCAAATTTGCAGGAGGGAGGAACATTTTTATGGAAATGTGCAGCCAAATGGATGGGTTTGTTCTATTTACTTAGGTTCAGGGCTGTCAAGTTTCTTAAATTTGTGAGCATTTTTGCAACCAATCTAGAGTTTTTGCAATATTTGTGTACCAAATTGAACAACCAACATTTGGCTCTAGCCGTTTAGCAATGATTGTATACGTTGTGTCAGAAAGCCACAACGGTTGAATCATTGTCTGTCAATCTCGTGNGAAGCAATTTGTCTGAAATGCGAAACAGTTTGCAGAAAAGAGCGAAACAAATATCAATGTCAAACTCTAATGCAAAGCAATGTGACTGAAATAGGGAACAAAGTTGACTGAAATGCAAAACGGATCAAAGATCAAAGCAAATGTCGGCAAAGCAAATTTGCAGGAGGGAGGAACATTTTTATGGAAATGTGCAGCCAAATGGATGGGTTTGTTCTATTTACTTAGGTTCAGGGCTGTCAAGTTTCTTAAATTTGTGAGCATTTTTGCAACCAATCTAGAGTTTTTGCAATATTTGTGTACCAAATTGAACAACCAACATTTGGCTCTAGCCGTTTAGCAATGATTGTATACGTTGTGTCAGAAAGCCACAACGGTTGAATCATTGTCTGTCAATCTCGTGGGTTGAGACTTTTAGTGTTCTGGCAAAATCTCCTCATCAGAATTTAGCAAGCAACAATGATTGATGAAATCTCTAATTTACTATAGATGAACTGGAAAAAGGTGGATTTTCACAGATCAAGCTGACCGCACTCTGTAGTCCTGATTTACTTGTAAGTATAAACGATTTCTATTGAGATCGTTTTAAAGTCATTGAGGGGCCATATCACGTCACAAGCACTCAAGCGCCCTTGGCAAAAATCCGTTATGTTTTGAAGTTTTTGCAACGATCTTGTATGCTTCTTCGAAGGAATGATGCATCTTTTGACTTTGGTTACCTTTTTGGCCCGTATCTTGCCGGTGTGGTATGCGTAACAGTCCACCATGCGGAAGTGTCCTGCATGAAACGCTATGCGTCTCAACATGAAACGCTATGCGCTTCTGAGTCTGCTATAAAGTTGTCACGGTTTAATAACGTTTAAACTGCCATGGAACAAAAGTGTTACGGGTCAGCTCAGCAGGAACAGTGTAAACGGGAGGCTGATCCACCCCTGATCCGTTACACTTTTGTTATTGATGATCCCAACCTCGTTCCCAGGGGCATCTGTTGTTCTCAATAGGAGGCTAGACCTCAACAGATACAATGTAGGCGTTGCAGTTTACGGATAACCTGTATAGTGTAAGCGTATTCTAACTATTCAGTTGATGATTTTGTTTTACTTTAGGGCGAGTTGCTTCCCTTGTCTCTTTTCTCTCCTTTCTTTCTCTCCTTCGCTCCTTTGCAATTTTTCTCCCCCGCTCTTTCCCCTCTCCTCCGCAAAGCCGCAAAGCGCAAATTGCTCCTCCACAGATACCGCTTTTGCCGTGTCTCACTCGCAGAAGCCGCATTTCGTTTGCTTTCTACTACTTTTTATGGGGGCTCCCTGTGATCAACACTTTTCTTAAAGAACATCTTCTATTACGCTGGCTTGGCCTTTGTTGATATTTTTTCAAGTCCAAACTCTCATACACCTACACTAACCCTAACGCTGGCCCTTTTTCCGCTGGATGACCTGCAGAGCTAAAAAAACGAAATAACGTGGTAGGGCGCTACCACAGAGGTAGCTGAAATGCTTAAATTTGCCAGGAAGGAAGAAGGGTAAACAGAAAAAGAAACGGACGGGAAAGCTAGAGAAGGAAAGGGTGGGGTAGAATTGGGCAGTACGTTAGGAAAGAGAGGGAGCTTTGAAATGTTTTCATTAGGGCAGAGCTAGCAGAGCTAGCAGCAAAATTGATTTAATGTATCTGCTACATTCATAATTTCAAAAATATTGTTACATTTACTCTTTTGAAATTTGATGGATGAGTATGTCAATAATAAGTGCTGCAGAATTAAGAAAAATGTTCGACTTCAACCGTATACGGTATATCTTTGCAATGAAAAGAAATACACCGTCTGTCGTATGTTTGTCTCATAATGAAAATATTTACAATCCTAAACTGCATTTGATTGGAGCAAAATTTTCAAAGGAAGGATTAGGTGGTGCTTAGCTTGGTACCAGGAAGGAAAAAGTTTCTTTGAGCTCTTGGTGATCTGACCAAAACAACAGCAGTAAGGGCCGGTGATTTTAGGTACAACAAGGTCGTGGTTTGCGAATGGCATTTCACTCCCTAAAAATTGTGTACGCTCTTGGCGAAAATCTTGTTGTTTTCTAGAAAAATTCGCAAGAATCACAAGAAGTTTCTCCATTTCAAAAATCACTGATGCTTTTTGAAAACCCAAATTTTCCCTCTGTGGTTTGTAGTGGCAATCTTGTTTTTGCAGCTAAGCATGAATGAGCAGTTGATTTCGCACGAACATAACCATCAGGAGCCATTTGAGTGGAACATAAGACGAATCGGTGATTTGCTGGCAGCTGAAAGATATCAGGTAATATTCTTCCCTTCTTTGTACCTCGGAAATATTTCAGTTTACAGCTATCGGATGAGCCAATCAATGTATCCTTCCTGAAAACAATGAAAAGCATGTGACAAATTTTTTAAATGTTATGTTCATTATCTTACTATAATTTTAGGTATCTTATGTCTTGGTAAAAGTAGCCAAATTCATAAACCTCGATATTCCCAAATCAGTAAACAAATCAACTGTTCACTTTCATACAGATTTTGACATAAGTTTTTTCTGGGGCCTTGTATTGATTGGAGATCATAGCTTCCATATCATTAGAGAGCAATACCTGAGCAATGAAAAGCTCTATTTTGCCATTTCATACCGGGTGTCCCAGAAAAAAATATAAAGATTTGGTTGGGTCTAGCAATGAGAACATATCTTTGATCGAGGGCTAATCAATGTCAATATGTTCCTCGATAGTTGACTTGAACAAAGATACCTCATTTGTTGATATTGGGCCTTTGAGAGCCAAAAAATTAGTCTTTAAAGTTCAAATATGCCTCCATGTCCAAACCAGAGCTTGGGTCTTTTGGCCAAAGCAAATTCCTGCAGCACTTCTAAATTCAAAACTAAAACTGCGGAAAAATGAAAAACGGCACAATGTCACAATGGGTGACTTCTAAAAAACAGAATATAGTATGATCTAAATTGTGTTCACATTTTGACAAGGATACTGTTGATTTATTTGTGGTGATTCAAGTATTTGCTTGGGCCAAAACACCAAAGCTCTGGTTTGAAGGTGACAGGAAATTTGAACTTTAATCATTGATATTTTAACACTCAAAACACAAAAATCTCAAGAAACGAGATATCCATGTTCAAGTTGACTATCAAGGAACATTTTGAAATTCATTAGCCATTGATTAAAGCTAAATACTCATCGCAGGGCTCAACCAAATCTGTATATTTTTTCTGTTACACCTCTTTTTTCTGTGAGTTGAAAAAGTAGACGATATTGAACAACTCTCTTTAATCGAAAAACAACGCTAGAAGTTACTCGGTTTTCGGGAAATTCATCATTTGAGAACTAGTGCTTGGAATTAAATTATAACTTAATTCATACCCTTCTTCATACAATTCAATGCAAATCGGTATGATTTTGCGTTACGATTTTCAAACAGTAGATGCTTGTAATTGTTATTTTACAGTAAATTATCAGGTGCATGCAATTAGATCCCTTTTTACTTAACTCATATTGTGATCATTTTAGTTGCAAAATGGCCAATGATATTTTCACCTCAGATGAGACTACAGAACCAAATTTTGAGGATTTTGCAAACGTTGAACTTCTTTCTGGCTCATCTACCGGATGAGTCAAAAAATGTTTACACGTTTGGCGGGCTGTGGAATAAAAAGTTTGTGGCCAACATTCTACACTGGGTACCAGACTCTCTATGTTAGAGAGTCTGGTACCCAGGGTACCGATATTCACAACTAAGTTGTTAATCTATCAGATAAAGGTTAATTTAGGTGAGAAAATTTCGTTTGGTAAAATCACTCATCTTTAAGACCCAAAAATTGGAAAATGCCTGTAAGGGGTTTGTATGGGAATCAAGAATTCCACATTCCATTCTCGCCCATGATTTATATGGCATTGAATTTAAATTCAAATCAATAGTCAGTTTCAGAAATAGAATTTTGATTTCAATAGCACGTAAATCATGGACCAGAATGGAATGTGGAATTCTCGATTCCCATACAAACCTCTTGCAGACATTTGTCTAATGGTTGGGTCTTAAAAACGAATGACTTTGCCTTAAGCAAAATTTTCTAATCTAAGTTAACCTTTGACTGATAGATTGAAATTTTATTTTTGAATATCAGCCACATAATTTTTAGTCCATAGCCCGCAAAACGTGTAAACTTTTTTGACTCACCCGGTAGTGTTATGTTTAACATAATATAACACCAGTCTATTGTGATTTGTTTCTCCTAGGATATTCATATTCCAAGCTTTACAGAGCAAAAGAATGAACAGTTGAGAGCAGCTCTACAAAGATTTGATCTGTTAGCAAAGGTAAGCATCTTAAAAGCTACATTCCAATTTATTCAAGACTATCTTCCATGGCTACTCTTTACATGTTGATCTTGACTCTGTCAATTTGCACTTTAAAGCTGGAACTGCAGAAGAGCTGATTGAAACTCTATCACTTCACTTGCCAGCTGTGAAAATTGATTTCTAGAGTCTTCAGAGCAAGGGTCAAGGGCAAATCACTACAAAAATCGTGTGCACTTTCGGGGAAAAAGTCTTCAAAACTCTTAACTCTCCTGAAAAATCTTGAAAATCCTAAAGATCTTCACAAATCTTTGATGTCTAAACGAATCTGGAAAATCGAAAATCTCAAAAGATTTTAGAAATCTTGAAGGAAATCTTCATCAACAAATGAGAGAAACTGCCAAAATGATCTCTTGAATTCTTATATGTAATATCTCAAAACATCTTTCATTAGAGTTTGAAGAGCATCGTTATGCAAAAATNCAGCTGTGAAGATTGATTTCTAGAGTCTTCAGAGCAAGGGTCAAGGGCAAATCACTACAAAAATCGTGTGCACTTTCGGGGAAAAAATCTTCAAAACTCTTAACTCTCCTGAAAAATCTTGAAAATCCTAAAGATCTTCACAAATCTTTGATGTCTAAACGAATCTGGAAAATTGTCGAAAATCTCAAAAGATTTTAGAAATCTTGAAGGAAATCTTCATCAACAAATGAGAGAAACTGCCAAAATGATCTCTTGAATTCTTATATGTAATATCTCAAAACATCTTTCATTAGAGTTTGAAGAGCATCGTTATGCAAAAATGGAGTCAGTTTGTTCGCCGTTTATTTGCAAGCATCAGAAAATCAAAATTTCGTCAGAGTTTTTAAAGCGATTTCTATTCCCACCAGGCATGCAAAGATAAAGATCTGAAAATTATGATGGATGCAGAACAGACATATATCCAAGCAGCATTGGCGTATTTCATCCTTGTTCTTCAACAGAAATACAACTCTGATATCCCTGTGGTTTACAATACTTACCAATGCTATCGCAAGGTGAGTAGAGAAAATTCTTCCACAGGGAAACAATTCAAATGTCAGAAAAAAGACAACGAGGACAAAACAAGGACAGAGGTTTTAACGCAATAGCATCAGTTGCTTTTGATTGACATTGCAATCCAAGGCGATTGGCGATTGCAGACAAAGGGAATTCTCTCAATCTCATGCAGTAATTCAAAACAAACAATGCCGCAAAAGTTGTGCAGGGCAAACTATCGTCTTGTGCACACGAAAGATGGTTGTTAAAGGGGCTGGATAAGAAACTGTCGGGGAAATTTTTGATTGGGCTGTTTTCTGATAAGCTAATTTATTGCGACTATTCAACGAAAATTCAAAATATATGTCCTATCTCGTAAATTTGCCTTTGCACTTTCTGCTGATACAAATTGAAGCTCCGTATGTTTTGGGATTGCTGCGATGTAAATGGATTTCCAACAAGTATTTTCGTTGATCTTTCACCCAAAGACCAGCCTGTATCTAGATAAGGATCTTTCCTTTTGAATTTAGCTAATTACAAAGGAATTTCTCCTTTCAAAATGCGATATTTGATGCACAAACCATGGATTTGTTTTCGTATTTCGTATCCAGCCCCTTTAAGAGAATAAACAAGTATGAATCTGAAGATCTTCGCCTCAGATTTCGTTTATTTCATTCAGAAGATAAGTAGTCACTGTTTTATTTGAGTTTTATTTGATACGCGAGAATTGCAATGCAATGCCTTCTTCTTGGCTCCTCGATCAAAAGGAATAAAACTGCGAGGCAGATCTTTTGCCTTAGTCTTCTTCTTCTGTTACAACAGGATTTAATTGTAAACTATTGCTTGCTTGCGCTGAAAAACATATTTGACACCTCAAACAGGTCAATACTTCGTTGCATACCTTTTGGGTTTGCGATGCTGCACTAAACAAGAATTATGGTCGTAAAAGTTTAATGAAAAGGAGAGTTACAGACTAGAGTTACCAGTTCATATGCCGCTTCCTTGCCTTAGCCATGCTTCTCCTTACATACCGTAAAAGCTCTTTTGAGCCCGCCTCTCTAATAAGCCCCTCCCCTCTGAGCCAAAATTTTTAAAAGTCCAACGATTTGCCACCAACGACTTTCCATTTATTGAGCTAAATAATTTTGCATGTTAATTTTGATATGGTTTGAGACAAAACTGTGTCGAATTTGTGTATTTGACTTGTCGAATTTTATGTTGAATCCGCAAAATATGGTGTAAAAGATTCAAAAAGCTATCGTATATATCCTTGTCATCTGATTTTGTGAATAAGCTCCTTCTCTAATAAGCCCCCCTCTGGGGTGTCTGAAATTAAATAAGCCCCCCCCCCGGGGGCTTAATAGAGCTATTATACGGGGTGTCAAAGACTGGACTTGAGTTGAACGACATTCATGAAATCCACAAAAAGAACAGCTAAAATGATCTCAGTACATTTAAATTTCAGCTATTAGAATTTTAGAATTGAAAATAGAAATGATGATGTTTTTGGACAGTTTTAGTGATAATTTTTCTCCTTTAAAATTTTGATCAAAATCTTGTTTGTTGCATTGCTCCTTCAATTTTCACAAGATTTTCAATCAAGATGGAATTTAGATACCTACGTCTATCTTTCTCAGGTTAAAATAGACCTTTTTGAAACTGGACACCAGCTGATTTGCTACTATCAATCATTTGACGAGGATATTGAATAGGGCTGAACATTGACTTGCCCAAGTCTCTTCTGCGTCAAATACCAAAAATAATGACCTCTGCGATGGAAAACGGACAAAACCGCTTTCCTTTTTCTCCTTCCTTCGCAGAGGCTTCCCTTCTCTCCTACGCAGGGGTGACTTTCAGGTGGCAGTTTTTTTAGGTTTAAACACCNGCCCAAGTATCTTCTGCGTCAAATACCAAAAATAATGACCTCTGCGACGGAGAGAAGGAGACAGCGGAAGAAACCGCTTTTCTTTTTCTCCTTCCTTCGCAGAGGCCTCCCTTCTCTCCTACGCAGGGGTGACTTTCAGGTGGCAGTTTTTTTAGGTTTAAACACCGGAGAGACTTGGGCAAGTCCAGGCTGAACAACTTTTCTGGCTCAACAGAGAATAGAATGACCTTGACAGCAGAGGCGGCGCCAGCCCTCAAAAAGTGGACCGGACAAGGGATAGAACTGATTGCCAGAAGGTGTACCTAATGTTTTTACATCGTTTTTGCTTAAGAATAAATACCGACCTGAGAATAGTGGGGTGGACATGTCCATCCCATGGCGCCGCCTTTGCGATAGCACTTAGCTCAAAAATCACTTTTATTGAAGCTCCTTTGAGAAAAGAGTGGCTTGTTTAGTCTTGAACCTTGTTTTGCCTCTTTTTTTCTTTCTATAAATTCAATGTTAAGAATTTACAATTTACGAATTACCTAAGATTGCAAACGAGCTACCATACAATACTACAGAAACGATACCAAGGGGAGCAAAAGATCATGACTACCTCAGGGCCATCACATGAAGGAGATAAACTAAAATGCAACTAAATATATAAGAGGCCCCCTAGCTATTCAGAAAAGAATTTAGAATTGAACGATATTTTGCAAATGGAATTTCCGAATGTACGCAAAAGTGATAGAAGCTTTATCGCCACTCAATCGAAAGTCGCATTTGAAATGTATAAGAAAGACGCTCAATCCAGGCTCTTTTGTAGAATAGCTAAAGGGTGTGTTACGATAAGCTACTTACAAACAAAAGAACAAAAGAATTTGTTTTGCTTTCAGGATACACTGACAAGACTCAAAGCTGACTATGATTATGCGACAGCCAATGGTTTCAAGATTGCTGGCAAACTCGTTAGAGGAGCATATATGGTAGAAGAGCAAAGAATAGCTGCAGAAACAGGCGCAGATGATCCGATAAATGATGGATATGACAAAACAACGGAGATGTATCACTCAGTTGTTGATCACGTGATGCCTCTTATTAAAGCCCGTCAAGCTGGTTTTATGATTGCCAGTCATAATGATCGTACGATCCTTCATGTTTTGAAAAGGTAAAGCTCATGTTTTTGCTGTTTTTATGTTTTTGCTGTTTTTATTTACAAGGTGACTCAAAGATTTGTTTAATCAGAAACAGATCTTTCTAATGAGCTTGAAGAGCATGGTGACAGGGGGTTTATCTTGCTGGTACTGAGTAACTGGCCCCTATAAGATAGTGGCGATAGTTTAGCACCTGTTTCTTGCAATTATTTTATTATTATTATCCATTTATTTAAAATATACATAAGTAGCTAGAATAAAAGCTAATTCAAGCCTACTGCAAAGTAAAATTGTTTAAAATGGAAAAAAACATCTATAATGCGGAATAATTAGATACAAATACATATCTACAGATTTTTACAATGTTTTTACAGTATTTTTAATATCTACAATGCAACGAACTTTTATCCGCTCAAGAACCCTACCTGAGCCACGGAAGGTCTAAACAGTCTACAGTTGCATTCCGCTCCATTCCAGGTTTTTATTCTCCTTTTAAAGCTGGAGAGGGTATCAGATTGTTTCATGTCATTGGGAATCGCCTGCCATAATCTACTTTCTAGAAACGATATTGTCTTTAAACCATAGCACGTAGTACGCGCTTGTGGCAATAGTAGATTATGGCAGCTTCTTAATCCATAAGGACTGTGTTTTTCGACAAAGATCTCCTTAATGAAACTAGGATTAAGCTCCCATTTTGTTTTATAAATTTCAGTCATCAACAACTGTAAATTCCTGATGTGGATTGGGACCGCATTGTCTCTGAGTAACATAGTGTCAAAATCTGATCTCATACGTTATCCGCAATGCCCGTTGGTGAATACGATTAACTTTATTGTTCAGTGTGCAGGAGTTACTGCATTACCAAGGACATTTTCGGTGAACTAGAACAAAGAAATGTTCTTTTTGAGCTGTCTTCCAATATATTTCTGATTGGTAAGGACAATTTTTCGAGTTTAATTGTCATTGCATCTATAGCCCAATGTGGTCCCTGGTACTGAACATAAGGGTACTGTGTGCCGGTCTTTATGGTACCTGGTACTTCCCCGTTGGCACTGTGGTACATTTTACCTATCATAACCCTCCCTGGGCCATATCTTCCTAATTACATTGTTAATTGCATTCTCACATTATGGCATATAAGCTGCTGTCTTCATTATTTATATCTCCTTCTTCTGATTTCAAGGATGAAAGAAATTGGATTGGAAAAAGAGAACAACCTTTTGTGCTTTGCTCAGCTCTATGGAATGTGTGATCATGTAACAGAAGGCCTCGGTAAGTAAGTAAGACCATTTGACGTTATTTTTGACGACGAAACTAATGGCTCCACAAGGTGTTTCAAAAATGATGAAATTTGAGTTGGTGTAGTGTATACCACCGTCTAATGCAACATACGGCTCAAATCTTTAAAAAGGTCGGTGTAAAATTCTATTGCAGGTTTCTTTGAATCAAATGGCTTGGAAGGAACTTAGGATTTTGTGTTGTAAATCTGCCGTGGAAATTTATTGATGTGTTTATTTGTTTCAAAGTGGTGGCATTTATTAAATTTGAGGCTATGACGTCATCAAATTTCTAAATCCTAATCTAGAAAAGCTACAAATCTCTGCTTGCCACCATATTTGAGGCCTTCATAAGCTATTCTTTTCTTGAAGGTTATACCACTTTCCTATGTTGGTTTAGGATTTATGATGATTTCTTTCTTCAAAATCTTTCATGAATTTGATCAAAAATAATTAAATTGCCGCCATTTTGAAAAAAATCAAGATATCAAAAAAATTCCACGGCAGATTTACCTCAAAGTACCACAACTTCCTTTTAAGCCATTCAATTCAAAGAAAAATGTCCTAGAATTTTACACCCACCTTTGTAAAGATTCGAAATATTTGAGCCCTATGCTGTCTAACGCACTAGCTATCTTCTTTTCTTTCCAATGATGCAGTTTGGATACATTAATGGAATTAATTACTATTTAATTGATATTTAAGTAAGTATAGCCAATTTCAAATGCACCTTGCTGTAGGAGCAAAATCAAAACATTTTTTATCGTAAAAACTTACAAAACAGATTTTGTTGACAAATCTCAGGCCTAGAAGCACTGGAGGTACGACTTGATAAACATGTTGTATGGGATTAGCATACCAAGGAGGCTTTACGTTCAAAGGTATCTCAAGAAGCTGCTTCCAAAACATACCCTTAGTCAGATGTATAGAGGTAGTGTTGAGCCCCACCTCCGCTACTGTTGCTATGTGTGGGGTAGTTGTGGAGACTCTCGCCTGTTAATGCTAAAAAAGCTACAAATTCGTGCTGCGAGCATAGTTACCAACAGTAGCTATGATGCACCAGCAGCAAAGTTGATAAAAGAGCTCAAAAGGCCGACAGTCCAAGACATGATTAAACAAGAGACGACTACCATTGTTTTCAAATCAGTGAATGGTCTCGGACCTCTCAACTCTATTCATGAAAAACTTGAGATTGTAAACTGAGAAATTGTGAGACTGACTTGCTTGCTCCACTAATGAAAACGAGCAATGGCCAAAAAGCACTTTAGGCACAATGATAAAGACAGGGAATTTTCTCTTGTGTGACTGAAATGTTCTTTATTTCTTTCAGCAAATTTGGGCTGTGAAGTATACAAATCAGTGCCTTATGGAACGGTGGACAGCACGTTGTTATATCTGACTCGAAGAGCACAGGAAAATAAATCTGTTATGGAAAGGAGTGTACTAGAAAGAGGTATGATAATTGAGGAGCTTTTTAAAAGAGCCAGAAGTAAATTTGTGCCAATCGGAAACAAATAATGAACAGCTCGTGCATATTCGAGTTGAAAGATTCCTTGGCCTGTGGGGCATGCTGATGGTTGGCATTATTGTAAATATTAGATTGGTGCTGGGCACAACGACTTCCTTCTTAGAAGTTTGCAATTTCCAGGAAATCATACAGATATAGTTTAACTACAACTAAAGGCAGTCTGTCACGCATCTGATTGGCTGCCAGTCAGAGCTCAACACAAGGGATGTCTTTGTGAATCTGTGCACTTGAAACAAATGAGGGCTGATCGTTAGCACTTTCTAGGGTCGTAGAAAGTCAGTAGGATTAGCAGACATTCAATTCTCCTATTCTTTGTACTGTCCTTATCGCCCAATCACATGATAGACTGCCTTAAACTCTATATTCTATATGTTCTTTATTCTCTACTCTATATATTCTCCACAAAATACCATATTTAAAATGTCTCTGAACATTTCTACAATTTTCAAATGAACAGATGTTACTACTACCGGGTGTCCCCCAAAATGATGTATTTTTGTTTGATTGCTTGCTTAACATGTCCATAACCAATGAACCGATTTTCAAACACTTTGTTTTCTTTGATTGCCTAAAGGCTAAATTGTATTTTAAGATGTTGGTTGTGATTTTACCAGTTTTTCAAAATCGGTTCATCGGCTATGAACATATAAGCAATCAAACGATAATACATCATTTTGGGACACCCGGTATGAAATAATAGGCTTTTAGTACAGGGGGTGCGCTCTCCTCGATTAGTTGGTCTACTTAATAATTCCGTACTTAATAATTCCCTTTAAATTAGTTTAGCTCTTTTGTATACTATTATCACGGGGGGGGGGGGGTTCTTCCATAGTAAAGGTACCTGGGGATATGCCACGAGCAAGGGTATTTTTTTTTTTTTTTTTTTTTTTTTCCCAAAACCGGTTGCCGGACAATGGTAGAGCCGCTTTGGTGAACATTTTGAAATTCTGGCCTTTTTTTCGGAAATTTGCCGGAAAAATTGGTGAAAAATTGGAATTTCTGGTCTTCTTTCCGTAAATTTGGTGGACAAAGGTAGAACCGCTCACGTGAAAATTCGAAATACTGGTTTTTTCTGCTTAAATTTGGCGGACAAAGGGAGAACCAGCTTACAGGTAAACTTCAGGATTTTGATCAGATAGGAGGTTAGAAAACTTGATATTTGTGACAAACTGATGGAATAGGAAGATTGATATTCACATTTCACCTTTGTCCCAAAACTGGTTGTTTTTGGGCAGGAAAGTCGTACTATGTGACAAAAGAACCGGTTATTTTTTCCAATTCCTCTGGACAAACATGGGGTCAAATATTTTACAGTACTTGCCCGCCCTGATCGTACTTACTAATTCCCTTTAAATTAGTTTAGCTCTTTTGTATACTATTATATCATTTGTTGTTGTTAATGTTGTTTTGTACTTGTTGTTAGATGGAATTTGTATGTTGGAATTTTAAAATGAAAAACCTGAACTACAGCTCAACATCTAGCAATGGGCAACGTAAACAACAAACTGGTGCGTGTTTAAGGCGAAACATTGCTTGAGTTGTCTTGCATGGTAGGGCTTTGTACTTGTGAATTTTGAAGATAGGAGATGTGAGTTACAGTATCACCCCGCCACTAAGAAACTGACTTATAAGAAACTGCAGCCTGCCAGATGGCACCATGGTCATTGTCCAACATTTGGTTTGATATAACATTTACATGATATTTATAAGAAACCAAACAGCCTGGTTTTACAAAATGAGTTTCTTAGTGGTGGGGTAATATTTTAGATGCCTGGAAAAGCGGCTAAGTTAATTAAGCCATTGAGGATCATATGAAATAAGGGGAAATAGGATGTCATAAAATACAGAGTGTTCTAAAAAATTGTTCGACGTTTGATCAAGGCTATCGATGCTTGGAGAAATCCTATTGAGCACATTTTGGAATGGCCCCGTCTCTCATCGATTAACTTTTTTTTAAGTAAATTTTGGTAACGGTTACAAGAATTAAATTACTTTTGAGGTCCTATTTGGTTTGCTCTGATATCAACGAGAGGTAAAACATTGTTAAGTCTTCTTTTACCTCGATTTTGGGACATCTTTTTGAAAAACAAGTCTGTTAGGGGCATCTGGTTTCAGCTTTCGCACAAACTTGAACTTCGAAAGCTCGTAACTGTGTGAATATTGAACTGATTTGCTTGCTTCTGGTGTCTAAAATCAATTCAGAATCTCAGCAATATGTTTATCTAACCAGAAGCCTGTACATTTTATCGTTACTTTCTAATATTTATTCAAACGTCGAATAATTTTTCTGGAACACCCTGTAGATCATGTACAACTCGAAACTTTAGGCTCAAAATTCAATATTTTGTAAAATACTATTGCTAAAAACATATAGTTTCCACAAGGAAATTTCATTGTCTCTTTCACACACAAAAAAAGAATAGCAATTATGCTTGAAACCCTTGAAACGTACTCGATATTTGATACAAATATTGTTGGGGATACGAACCATCAAAGTTCCAAGCAACGGTTATCCCCCAAAAAGGAAACCTGTGATCATGCGCAGAAAGCATGTTTGGTTTGTGAAAAGAGTGTGGGTGGAGACTCTAACCACAACCCAAACAAGGATTAGCAAAGAAACAAAGAGATTCTTGCGCATGGTAATAGGTTTCCCAGCTGTTGATCTGCTTAGAACTTTACCAGCATAACAAAAGGCTTAGACAAAAGGGGCAGTCCTCGGTATCCTCAACAAATACACAAAAAGAGTATCAAAGGATTGGTGAATTACACCAAAGATAATGATTACACTCATTTTCTTTTGTAACAAACTAAGGTCTGGTGCTGGTAGGCAGTTTCTTAAATTTTTGGGCCACTTTGCTAGCAAAAGTCTCTTCTGTGTTTCTTATACTTTTAATGCCGGAAATGTAGAGTTAATTTTGTTTTGTCTAAAGGGCTGCCAAATTACTTAGTAAGATCTCAAAACAAGTAAATAACATAATTCGCACTCAAAATAATGTCCAAACAGTTGCTATAACTGTATACTGTCAAAACATTTTGGAGTGCGATAGGAAAATTAAAATTGTAAATTTCAAAAGTTTCTTAACTTTTTCAATTCAGGTAGGGTTGAGGTTGTTTCTTAGCTTTCAAAACATTGAGACTACCGTTTCTTATAAGCGGTTTCTTATTTAAAAAGAAATGAATGTAATCAGATTGTGATGCTTTTTAAAAAGTTTAGCTTTCTATTGGGTCACCAGGTACGGTTTCTCGTGAGCGGTTTTTATATCAGAAAACAAGTGTATTTTTGGGACTCACTTAGTAAATAGAATGGGTTTCTTGCAACTGAAGCAGTTAACTGTGGTTTTTTTTCAATATTTGAATTCATTGTTCTTGTGATTATACTGGGTGAGTCAGAAAAAAGAATCCCCGCTTGGAAGGCCACTGCTCCATGAATATCAAAGCAATAATATTGAAAACTGTTTTGTTTTATTGCCAATATGTTCAATTCGGTTCAGTAATTTACCCGGCCTTAATCAGCCATTCCTTCCCGTGGATATGGGTGATTTTCTGCAGAAAGCTTCTTCCAAAAACCTGCAAAAACGAATGAAGCAAATTTTCCTTCCTAAAATTGATGACACTCACTGTATTTAGTCCTCTTGGGAGAATGGAATCCCCCAGAATAGGCCATCGATACCAGGGGGAGGACTTGTTCATCCTCCCAAGAGGATAGCACGTGCCATAGCATCCACAAGTCATTGCTGTAAGGCCATTGGGAAATTTGTTCATGATGTTGGGAACGCTTTGAAGGTTTTTTGAAGAGAGCTTTCTCGAGAAAATCCCTCATAATTTCAGAATGGAGTGGCCGATTTCAAACAGGTAAATTTTATAGTAGATTTGAACATTTCTACCATTAAACTATATGTTTGCCGATATCATCGTCTTGATATCCAGGGCGCCATGACCTTTCAACGGGGATTCTTGTTTCTGACTCACTCGGTATGGTTAAAGTTACTCCAGGATGTCCCAAAAAATTGTGCCCCATTTTTGTGGCCGCTGCGGATTTGTACGTTGTATTGTCCCCGTTGTTCATACAGATTCACAGGATAGGCTTCAACTTGGAATTTGAGACCTTGTTTTAGCCAATCAGACAAATGGTAGCTGATTTATGGCACAAGAAAGTCTACCATACCAAGGGTAAAAGAAGTCGAAAAAAATTGATTGCTTCAAGCACAGCAACTTTCTTTGTGCTCCAAAAATGTCAAAATCACGTAAATTTTGAAAGAAAGAGGTCTAACGTTGTGTTTGCAATATTTCAGCATTTTAAAATGGCTCAATGTTTTTGTCTTATTAGTAAAACAATGAAATTAACCAAGTAACTGTAGAAAAAGTTCCAACACAGCAACATAACCCTTTCTTGCAGGACGATGGGTTTGCATGCAGGCTATTTCTTGCATTGTTTACTTGAATTTGGCATTTTTGGAGAACAAAGAAAAAAGTGTTGTTTTTGAAGCAATCGGTTCGCTGCTGACTTTCGTGTGCCATAAATCAGCAACCATTTGTCAGATTGGTTATAACAAGGTTTCAAATTCTTAAGTTGAAACCTTTCTAGACTTGCCCCAAGTCTGTCTATTCGTTCCATCTTACCGTTCCATTTCGGTAGCTCCTGGATCCGCCAAGGGAATGGTCAGACGGATTGAAGAGATAGACTTGGGGCAAGGGCCTTTCCTATGCAGCTGTATTTAAGAACGGGATGATAGAACGCAAAGCTCCTCCTCAACAGCCACACAAAATGGGGCACAAGTTTGTTGGAAGACACTGCATATTTATGTTCATAGGTATTTTATGCGAAGAAAGCTTTGTAATACAATTATTTCAATAATTTCATGTTCATATAATAGCATCGTGGGGTTTAGTCTTTGCATTATTCAGTCATAAATTCAGTGAATTTTTCGTCACATTCTTTGATCATGCTCTGGGCGATTAAGCCTGGTTCCCGGACAAAAGTGAATGATTAAGAGCGATAAAAGCGTTAAAGAGCGATAAAAACAACATGTTAGTATGAGATGGGAAAGAAGATACCAATATTTTTCGTCTGCTATCGCTCAGAGCCGTTCAATAGTATGCAAAAATAACGGTCAGTCATATCGAAAATTTTGATATCCAGCGATAAAGTGTCATGGTTCTTTATCGCTCATTAACACATCGTTTATTATCGCCAGGCGGGAACAAAACTTCATTGATAATGTACATAGGGATGGACATATCTGTATTAAAGGCTTCGGCAGTTTTATATATATTCCTGAAGCGTATAAGAACCTACTATTTTGCAAGTAAGCCTAGCCTGATAACCAGACCCGATTTCAAAAGAAATAGAACTATTTCTTTCAAAATCTGGTCTGGTTATCAGGCTAAAGTAAGCCTGGATTCTTAAGAATACAGTGGATTGGTTCTTATAAAACAATTGACAATTTGACGATTTCAGCCTGTAGGTTCTTTAATCCACTAGGTTCTTATATGCAGGTTTTTACCAGGGAGCTTTACTGCCTATAGCTCCCTGGTTTTTACTGCATAAAGCGAAGCAATGTGTCTCTGCAAAACAAGATTGGATCCATTTCCTCTGAAAAGTTTGATGTGCACTTTTTCACAATCTTTCTCTAATTCTGAAACGAGGTCCCTTTTGTGATCAACGTTGGAGTATGTTTCAAAACGAGGCAGCCCTAAAGAGACCTAAATTTGATAATTTTAAAACAAATCACAAGAGCGGCTTTGCCCGAGTAAATGATTTGGTCTTTGATCCATTTGCTGTAGAAATTTAAAGATCGGCCAGGTAATAACATTTTGTGATTTCCACAGTGAAGTACTTTTCTGGGACACCCAGTAGACTGATTACAATTCGTCGTAAATTTCACTCGTTTTTTATATTTTTGATAGGTAAACCTATTAAGTTCAATGAATAAAGTAAAAGTTCTCGTAATTGCGAGCGAGAACTGGGAAGAATTGTAATTAGTCTAGACACCCAGTAGCTGTGGCTTTCTTGCTGATGCATAAGTTGAATACACGCCATGTTTCTTTTTGCTAAGAAGCTCAGTCATTGAGAATTTCAGCTCGCACTGCAGCAATCAACACAAACAGTATACCACATTTTGATACATCTATTGGTTAATGCTACGACGTAACAACTGCATCAATGTCTACTTTAAAGGACACTTTAGCGGGTTGGAAAAAACGCGAAATTTTTAAAATCAACTTTCGCGAATCGGCCAAAAAATGGAAAATATCGCGGGAATAAACTGTCGCGAAATAGGTTTCTCATCATGTTTTGTCATGTCTCTGCCATGACTCTTCCGAATCTTCCATACCTATGCTTGTCAGTAGCACAGTTCAAAAGGTTTGTTGTTAAACGCGATCATATTGAATAATAAGAAGAGGAATATAATACTTAACGAAATTAATATTTGATTCCATATTTATAGGAAATTTTGCGGAATAATTTTTCGTGAATTTTTTGGCCAAAAAAGCGAAAACGCACCAGTTTCTTCCCGCAAAAATCTCTCCCTTTAAAGTAGTTATTCTACGCACTGTAAAGCTCCATTTAGGCCCCTCTCTTTTAGGCCCCCTTCTAATGAGCTCCTCCCTACTATACAACAATTTTGAACAAACTAATTGTGCATGAAGCCGCCTTTGGTATCCAACGCAGAAAGTTACCGATCGTGTTCAATTTATCAACCTAAAATGATTCAAGTGTTGATTTTCATATGATTTTGGATCGAAATCGTTTGTTGACTCCCACAAATATGAGGTAAAAGACCCCAAAATCTATCATTTATAGCCTTGTAATTTGATTTTGTGAATAAGCCCCCATCTCTAATGAGCCTACCTCAACAAGGAAAGATAATGTTACAATAGAACTCGCTACTTTTCATTGACACCTAGATACAAAGCAATTTGTGATTGCAGACAAAGGGAATTCCATGATCGGTTGGTCGAGACATAAACAAAAACAAAGCAAGCCGCAAAAATTGCACTGAAACCAGGGTCGCTAGCTCGGTCGTTGTGCATTTCCGAACTGGTTTTAAAGAGCAAATATTAGCACATATCGAAAGAAGAAGGATATATCTAAACTTCTGCCTCGGGCATTTTATTTTTTTCGTACAGAAGCTGAGCAGTAAGTGTTTTGATTACACCTAAAAAGTACAAGAATTGAATCCCCTCCCAATTGGTTTCTGCACAAAACAAACTAAATGCCCGAGACAGAAGTTTAGATATATCCTTCTTCTTTCCATATGTGCTAATATTTGCTCTTAAAAACCATTTCTGGAATGCACAACGAGCGCGATAGCGACCCGAGTTTCAGGGCAATTTTTGCGGCTTGCTTTCCCTTTGTCTGCAATCACAAATTGCTTTGTATTTAGGTGTCAATGAAAAGTAGCGAGTTCTATTGTAACATTATCTGTCCTTGTTTCATTTATAGCCTTGTAATTTGATTTTGTGAATAAGCCCCCATCTCTAATGAGCCTACCTCTGGATCCTACAAAATCAAATAAGCCCCCAAGGGGGCTTCACAGAGCTTTTACGGTATATGAAATGTGATTTTGCTTAATACAGTTTTCTTTTCGTGACAATAAATAGTTACGAACCTATGTACGACTTCTAAAAATAAAGATTTGTTATAAAAATTTACGAAATCAATCAATCCTACAAAAAATACTTTGAAAAAGTCGAAGAAACGTTATTAAATATGAAGAAGTTGTAAATGAAAAGTATGGGAGACAATATTTCGTCCCTGAATGTCTTTTAATTGATTTCCCTCAAATTAACGATAGAACACTGAAATAATCGTCCCTCGATATTAATGTATGTAACAAGGGCAGATTTTGTAATACAATAGCATCAGTTGCTTTTGATTGACCCCTCAATTCAAAGCGATTAGCGATTGCAGAAAAAGGAAATTATCTCAACCAATAATTCAAAACAAACGAAGCCGCAGAAGTAGCCCCTGAAACCAGTAGGGCAAACTATCGCCTTGTGCATGCGAAAGGCTATTTTAAAGAGAGGTTAAATGTGCTTATAACGAAAGAAGAAGGGCAAATCTAAAGTTCTACCTGGCGGATTTTGCTTATTTGATTCAGAAACCGAGCAGCAGGCATTACAATTCTCGCATATTTAGGGCTCAAATAAAACAACTACTGCTCAGCTTCTGAATCAAACAAAAACAATCCAGCAGGTAGAACCTAAGATGTACCCTTTTTCTTTTGACATAAGCACATAACTTCTCTTAAAACCCACCTTTCGCGTGCACACGGCAAGAGCTTGCCCTCCTGGATCGGGGAAACTTTTGCGGCTTTGTTTGTTTTGAATTACTGGTTGAGAGAATTTCCTTTGTCTGCTGTTACTAATCGCTTTGAATTGAGGTGTCAATCAAAAGCAATTGATCCTATTGTACCACAAAATCTGCCCTTGTTCTTTAATGTAAGTAAAATCCAAATGTACTGCAAAAATAAGGAACCTTATTTATTCATCAATTAAAAAGGAACCTTTCTCAGATGGTTTTACGAGATTACTTTCGACAATAACGGCACGTTCACTTCCATCGTCGACAGTTTTATTCACTGCTTCTGGTCTTTCTATTCCATCTTCTTCGGGTTCCTCTGTCTTTCTCACGAAGTCTTCATCTATGAACGCACCAGCACCTCTGTGAGTTACAAAACCTTGCATGGCCTACGAGAATTGTAAAACGTCACAAAATGCACTGGCAAAAAGTCTCCAATAATCCATTGAATGTGTACCTGCTGACCCAAAAAGTGAGACTCTTTGAAAAAACATCAAAATTTCGTTGTATTACCGATCATGAAAATTTCTTCATTCGCATTTGTATTAAAGACCAAATTAATGTTAGACATTGTGAAATCTTGCAATTTGTGCTTTTAAAAGCTACCTGGTTTTGAAGCATACACAAGAAATTACAAGAAATGATTACAAAATCGAATTTTCATGCCCCACTTAGATTAGTCCTTTTGACCTCGAGGAGGCTCTCTTATATCGTAAAACTCGAGACCTTATGTGAAAATCACACGAAATACGTTTTTGGCAAAACATTCAATACTTTGCAAAATACTATAGCTCAAAACATATTTTTCATACGGCAATTTCATTGTCTCTCCCACAAAAGACGAAATAAGAATCATGCATCAAAATCATTTCTTTTTTGATACAAATACGAAAAAGAAAAATTCAAAAATCGGAGACATAATCAAATTTTGGCGATATTTTAAAAGTTTCGCTTTTTATTGGGTCACCCAGTCAATGCCATATTTTGGCTCTTTACTTGCAAAAATGCTCTTAGAGGTCAGCCAATTATAACTCTTGGTATCGGGGCGGTTAGAATCCCTAGACTGGCTAAAAGTTATCATACCCCTGCTAATTTTTCCTAAAAAAATTCATACCCCATTAGAAAATTAGAAAAAACTTTCATACCCCTCCACTGGCCATCTATGAAACTATTATCAGATAGCCACATCAAAGAAATTCTATTTTGTGCAAGAGATAACAGATTGGAGAGCAAAGCTGTTTCAACCAAATGAAGTTACTACCATGGAAGGCCAATGAGCTGGCATTTCATGCAAATAAAAGGAAGATTTGAAGTCGGTCATTAAAAAACTACCTAGCCTTGCAGTGTGCGAAGATATGGTAATCCATAGACATTTTCGTCTCATTGACATGTTATTCTCTCAAAAATTTACCTTGAGCAATTTCCTATCTCCTCAAAATTTCTAAAAATGCTTCATACCCCCAATTTCCTTCGAATAGCTTTCATACCCCCCACCAAATCTAACCCGCCCGATACCCATAATTATATCTGACTGACCCCTTACCAAAATCATGACATTGTATGAATAACATCCGACAAACGAATGAAATTTCCAAAATAAATGTCAAAGATACAATGCTTGCTAGTTCCGAAAGCCTGTTTTCATTCGAATTGAAAACATCGTACGATCCTGGCCAAAAGAAGCTGGAGACATTGGCAAATTTCAGTGTTTTCATGATGTTTCCTAAAATATCGAGGCGAAAACATAAGTTTAGGATCTTCTGGTCCCCCTTCCCCCTAGTTCAATGTTGGCAAGGTGGAATGGCGTTTGATTCAAGCAACATTGAAATGGTGGAAGTGTGAGGCACGTAATCAAAGACCGAAAGAGTGCAAATTTTGTGACTTGTCCCAAGTATTTTGGCCAAGATTGTGGTTCGAAACATTCAAGATAGGTGAAAAAAGAGCTCTTTGCCTGACTGGGCACAAAATCACTCTCCAAAAGCAAGCGAGATTACAGTCCCTTCGCATTTGAATCAAATAATCATTACGACCATTGAAGGAAACAGCAATGGACTTGTTAGCTATTCCACGAAAGAGTCTGGATCCGAGTGTTAAAAGAGCGATATATTTGCACAGTTCTCGGTTCTCCTCGAAAGTTTCGATTGATGGCGTTGGAGCTTCAATGAGTGTTGTCAGACTTGCGTTCTCGAGTGGCATTAGAGCTATGCATTTAAAAACACATCGGATTTCAGCCAAAGGTACAAAATTTCGCTACATCTCAATCCTTTTGTAGAACAGTTAACTTGTCTATGCTACTGTGAAACATGTGAATTCAACAACAACATGGCATTGATAGCATTCATATAGATTCAAAGATAATTTGATCAATTCTCGAAATGCTGGCAGGCACAACTCAAGGGCAAGGAATTTCATATTCATAGGATACATGACGAATACTATTTTCAGATTTCGAAATTTCATCGTTATCCCCAAAAACGGTGGACAGTTTCATTTACATCTAAATTGCATCTAAATTGCATATTAGCAGTCAAAACTTAAATGAATTTAAGAATCAGAGTCTATGAGCTATATTCAAAATAAAATAAATACCAGACTAAGGGGCTTGGCTAGGCCCTCAGGAATCTTCATTTTTCTCGTTTTATTCTTAGCTGATTCCACAGCTTCTGCTTTTCTCCTTCTCTCCTCCTCCGCAGCTTGAAGTTTAGAACGAGTCTCGGCAACAGCCTCCTCGGCTTTCTGTCTTGCTTCATCCAGCTCTTTCATTCGCTGCCTTTCCTGTAAGAATTTTACGGCGAAAGTGAAAAAAGATGACAATAATAGAGATGAACAGCATCATTTAGCTGTTCCACGTTTCAAATTTAACTACATTTTCCAAGCAGAAAATGACAGTACATGTCTATCTTGAAAGACCTAACAGGCTTGCAACAAGTTTTGTGTCGAAGAAGTAGCATCTCTAATTCATACAAATGTAACAAACGTTTAGCACGTCACAGAGCTGAAAAAACGATATATGCTAATTTGCTTACTTTTTGGAATAAGACAAGGGTATTCTGTGCAAATGATTATTATCATATAACAAGGATTCCACCAGGACAGACTATCTTTAGACATTTGCCATATGGTTTAAATAAACTTGAAAAAAGTTGAAACGTTTAAAATAAAATGATCAACAATAATTTACGAACAAATTCAACAACGACTATATAGGAACTTTTCAATTGATGATCGCGCTACAGGTGGCGTCAGAGAAATTTCCCCATGATCATGTGCGTCTTCTTGAATTTCGATTGATTTGATTGGACGATGTGACGCAAAGAATCATGGATAAAAATTCCACAACGGTATTTTTAGCGCAATCATCTATTCTTTCTCGGATCATCTTTCCTTACGTTTTCGTTCCCTGGTAGTTTTATTAATAGACCTTTTAGCTATTCTGAAAAGAATCAGAATCGAACAACATTTTGCCACATTTTCAGAATTTTTGAACGTGCACAATAGTAATAGAAGCTCTAACGCCACTCGATCGAATCTCGCGTATAAAAAGGTATAAAAACAACGCTCGATCCAGGCTCTTTTGTAGAATAGCTAAAAGGTCTGTTGCCATTCAAAGGGGCTCCGTCGCCTAACCGTAAACAAATTTGATTAACACCGCACGTGTCCATTGTTCTCCATTGTTTTCTGCAGTTTGTTTGGTGGCTTCACCTAAGCCATCAAAAAGTCCTCGTTAAAAATCCACATATATCCAAGCAATCGTTAATCGTAAAAGATTTGAATGTTGGGATTTTCCTCTGTGAAGTAGAAAGATTTATCTTCAAAATTACGCTCTCATTTTCGAAAAAACAGGTAAACGTCTGTGTGATACTGCCCATAACAAAACAGCAAAATCACTGCTTCGACCGTAATTTGAAAACGGAGCTCCTGTGCTTTTAAACAATATTTTCCGGCGTTCAGAGAAGTCATGCATTTCAGTAGGGCAAAAATGGCCTGTTTGAGCATTCTTCTTTAAAACGCGCATATCTGAATAGATTTTGAAAGACAGCATTATTCATTCTCGAGATACAAAGAATTTCGAAAACGATACTTGAAAAAGCAATGGTATGCACCAGTCACCAGGGCATGACAACCCACCCGACCATGCCACCGGGCGGTGACGGGAAATCCTCCATGATGTCCTGCGGTAAATTTTGAAAATATATCCCTTTTCATGTATCATACTGATTTCTATTTGTTTGTGAGAACTAAAAAAAGTAAAGTCAAGCAATATAGGTTGTATCATCATTACTACTATTATCATTTATTCATTTAAGTTGGCTTTCCAATTGAATAGCTAAAAGCTAATTAGGGCCAACTAAACCAAAAAGAAACTTATAATTTACAATGAAAAAATTTAGAAAATCACAAATGAAAAGTAAATTAATCTGAAAATCCTAATAAGTTGTACCACATATACAACTTATATTCGTACTGTATAAAACAAATATGAGTCCCAACTTCATGCACAATTAACATTTCAAATAAATTTTATGGACGTGGTGAGTTTGAAAGCTAATTATTCCACCAGATAATCAGTAGCACTACATCCCAATGCTTGCGAGGCGGTGTTTTGGAAGATTTTAGGTGCAGCTAGTCTCCACTGGTGACCTTATTGAGAACACCTTTTCAATTTTTCATTCGTGCACTAAATTAAAGCATGATTATTGTCCAGTCACACGAAGGAAATACCTTTGAAAGAAAAACAAGATCTCTGACAGAATTAAAATAAGCTACACAACAAAGCGACTTACTTCCTCCAAGACTTTCGCCTGTTCTTTCGACTCTTCTTCTAATCCTTCGCGTTGTTTTCTTTCTTGTTCCAACAATTCTTCTTGCATTGCTTTTATCGCTTCAAGATCTTCTCTTTTTTGTCTCTCTTCTTCCAAAATCCTCTCTTGCAACTTTCTAACATTTTCTTCATCTTCCCGTGCTTTTCTTTCATCATCCAATAACTTTTCGTATTCCGCTTTCAATATTTCCAATTCTTCTCGACGCTTTCTTTCTTCTTCTAACAGCGCAGCCTCGACTTCAGCTTGAGCCTCGGCCTTTTCTTGGGCAAGTTTTAATCTTTCAAGCTCCTAGAATAGAAAACGTAGTACAGCGTTTGGAAAGACTGTGTCGGCTATCATTTTTCAGGTGATCTCATCTCATCTAATCTCATCTCATCTCATCTCATTTCCTTAAGTCGACAGTCATTGTTATGGTCATCTTATAATTAACTTTGAAAAAAAAAGTTCAAATGTACCTGCATTTGTTGTTTGATTAAATCATCTTGTTCCTGGCGTTTTCGTTCTTCTTCTTCACGAATTTTCTGCCGCTCTGCTCTTTCATTTCTTCGTTTCACAAGATTGTTGTACAGTAGAGAATTTCCATCTTTTGCATCTGTAAACCATTGCAATCAGTTAATCAGTAAATTCAAAAGCGAACTAATCAGTCGATCAGTTAGTTAATCAATCAACCAACCAACCAACCAACCAATCAATCAATCAATCAATCAATCAATCAATCAAAATAATTCACCTAATCAGTTAATGAACAGACAAACCAAACAGTCAACAGTCATTGGCAAAGAGGACTATCATAAAATCTCCAACCAATCCCCCCCCCCTCTCACTGCTAAGCAAACTGATAAATCCCTTTTTCTAAGTCAAATTTCCAAGCAAGCTCTTTCACTATAAACAATCTGCTTGATGGGTTTACTAGGTTGCCCCATAGTGTGCCAAATTCCAAGTCTCTGGTTTAATACAGAAAATATGAATGCTCCAATTAGCGTATATCCTCAACCCTATCCATTTGAGCTCCTGGAGCCGTCAAAATAAAATACACCCAGTCTTGACTGGACTGGATATATGGTTTTCAGATATATGAAGACAATACCACTTCTTACGTATCATATACTAAAATGCACCGCAAAAAGCAATTTTCGCTGTTGATTTCAAGGGGTTGAGGATTAGGGTAAGACGGGGTAAAGTGAACTACTTTGGAGGTTTTTCAAGAATATCCTAAAGAGATTGTAGCTGAGGGCAAACTTTTTAACGTTGTTCTGACATTATGCCTTTGGGACAGTTTATCCAGCAAAAATATTTTTCAAATCTTTTTCCATTGTCTCACAAAAGAGCTTTCTTTGGTGACCGCTCTGCCTAGTTCACTTTACCCCGGACCGGGGTAAAGTGAACTACTTGGCAATTGTTCGATAAAACCAAAATAATGCTGGTAATACCCGAAAATATGATTTATTTTGCAACTCTAAGGAGTTCTTCGCATGTCAAAATGAAACAAACCCAAAAATTTCACAAGAATGATGTTTAAAAAAAATTAAATTGTGACCTATGTTGAGAACGATCTTTGCAGATCAAATATTAACCAAAAGCTATTGT
>REGL01000571.1:0-20188 GCA_004194395.1 Aurelia aurita complex sp. Pacific | reverse complement strand
GTAGGGTCAAATGCCCGGGGGCCGGGAAATTTTTTTGTGCAAATGCCCGGGGGTGTCCCGGGGGGGGATGGTCAGGGCAGGAATTGAACGAGACATTAAGCTGATGCTCCTGCTGTGTAACATTTCTCTGAGTAGCGAACAAATCAAGAGGTGCTTGATTTCTTGACTTCTATTTGGTGACAGGTATTTTTCTCAAAAATTGTCCAAAATCTGAAAGAATCCTGTTGATAACATCAGCATGAACCTTGCTACTGCCTTACTAACGCAATATTTCATTTGTATCAGTTTTTTGCCTTCATTCTTTCATAAGAATATTACTATCAAGCAATGTTTTTATGACGACTCTATTAAATTGTACAGCTTTGATGTCAAAATTTTGCAAAGTTTTACCGGGTGACTCACAAAAATTCCCCCCAGTTCCGAAAAATCATTGCAGCAAATTTACCTTGCAATCATCAAAATTGATTCTCCTAACAGCTGTAAGATAAAAGTATTTTTTGTACTCTTTGGGGATTTTCAAAATAGTAGATCCTTGAAAAATCATAAAGATTCAAAAATTAGTTTTGCAGAATATTCAGAAAATAGCCTAAAACGCACGGTCAAAGATTTTTCGAAATAAAATAAAAACAGCTTTACTATTTTCAATACTTTTTTCAGAATAATGAATAAGATATCAATTTCAGTTTAGGTCTCAATTCCATTTTATCATTTTATGTGTTATGCCAATTATCAAAAGAATGTCAAATGGATTCACAAGACCTGGACGATTTGATCATGCGTTTTAGGCCATTTTCTGGCTGTTCCATAAAAGACTGATTCTCTTAATCTTCGAGTTTACCAAGGATCTACTCTTTTGGAAATTACCAACAACAAAAAATGAAAAATACTTCAATATTCTAGCTGTCAGGAAAACTATTTCCTATGACTGATAGCAAAACTACTTCTGCTGTAATAATGTTCAAACCAGTGGGACCCTCTTTCAAGCCACCCGGTACACAAGAAAATTCATTTTTAGTCCTATGTTATTCTGGAGATTTTATATCATTATTAAACCTGCAATTATTTTCTTAAGTTAATCTCTTGTAAAGATTACATTCCAAGCCATGAATCTTACAATAACTGTAAGGATGTCATGTTTAAAACTCTTGTTATTGTCGATTTAGTGCATAATATCAAAGTGCGCAAGCTGTATTTTCGATTATTCATAGCTTAGGATTGACTGTGCATCTGTAAACAAGTTTCGGTGAAGGTTAAGCTCTTTCCATACTAAAGAGTAATTGAAGGAGTGCACGTATTTTTTCATAAGAAACTGCTTATAAGAAACTCAACACTCAGATCACCAAAAAATTAAGAAGCACCAGTACTTGGCAAATATACCTTAAGAAAATATTCATTTTGATGAATAAAATCCTTGACTTAGATTTTTATTTTATTTCCACTTGTTTCCCGTATCATAATATTCGGATGAGTAATGTCTAAACATTGGAAAGGTTAAAAAAAAACGTTGTTTTGAAATTTTCACGAGGGTACAGTGAACATGAAGATTGTCATGGAACCTGTAAGAAAATCCGAGTATTCAAATCTGATAATCTTAAGAAATTTTCAGAACTGGCCCCAATTTATAGTTTCTTATAAAAATACGTGCACATGAACGAATAAATGAATGAGTGAATGAATATGAATGAGTGCATTATCTAAGCATTAAGACTCGAAGAACGAAAACCTCTAACTGGTTATCATTGTAGCTGGAAACAACAAGGACAGATTTTGTAAGACAATAGCATGAGCTGCTTTTGATTGACACCTCAATTCAAAGCGATTAGCGATCCCAGACAAAGGAAATTCTCTCAACCAGTAATTCAAAACAAGCAAAGCCGCAAAGGTTCTTTGAAACACAGGTAGCTGGCTCGCTCGTTGTGCATTCCAGAAATTGTTTTTAAGAACAAACATGATAGATCGAAAGAAGAAGGATATATCTACACATCTGCCTCTGGCATTTAATTTGTTTGATTCAGAAGCCGATTGAGAGGCGACTCAGTTCTCTTATTTTTTGGCTGTGAGTAAAATACTTACGACTCAACTTCTGAACCAAAGAAATAAAATGCCCGTGGTAGATGTGTAGATATATCCTTCTTCTTTCGACATATGCTCGTGTTTGCTCTTAAAAATAAGTTCTGGAATGCACAACGAGCGCGATAGCTACTTGGGTTTCAGAGAAACTTTTGCAGCTTCGTTTATTTTGAATTGCTGGTTGAGGGAATTTCCTTTGTCTGCATTGGCTAATCGCTTTGAAGTCAGTTGTCAACAAAGACAACTCATGCTATTGTGCTACAAAATCTGTCCTTATTGATGGAAACTGTTTTATTTGGAGAAAACTAAGGGCTGCTTTTCATTTAAAGGAACAGGGAATTATCTGGTTTATTTGCCACTGCTAGCGATTTTCCTTGAATAGAGCTTTTGCTTTGTTTATTGCATGCATACCTTACCTGTTACCTGCGCAATCCTCCAATTGACGTCGATGTCGTCACTAAGTCGAACTACTGTAAATCGATACTGGATAATTTCGGCGAATTTTCCCTTTGATTGTGTTGCTCCTTTTGGTGGCTCTAGTGTCACTCCTAAAAAGTTCTCCTATCTTCAGCTCAACATCTCTGTAATACCTATGAGTTGGTTTTGCGAATAAATCTTTTTTCAGGGATTTTCCTTGCTATCGAGTTATTTGGAAATCTGGAACCTGAGCAATGTAATTCAAATTTTGTGAGAAGATGAAGTTTTGGATTGGCAGTGTTTCCACAATTTTCTCAATTTCCTTGCTGTCAAACGGGTGACCAAAGAAAAAATGAATAGAGAAAATCTGTTAGACAAGACAAAATAATCGACCAAAATCAGTTATTCAAACGTTGTTTGGTAGTTAAATAGCTAGGCTACGTCGCCATTATTTCTTGTTATTTTTATCGAGATCGTAAACTGGTGAAAATAAAGATTTAGTGAATACAGGCAGTTCTAAAACCCGTCGAAATGCATCAAAAACAGGGGATCGATTTTTATCAGATCCAGCGAAGAAACACAATGAGCATATCATCCTGGGAATATGCAATTCAGATTGGATGCATCCAGACAATCCCCTTGTGGTATTAGAATATATATTTTTCGTTAACACTGAGAATTGTTTGCGTGCACTGGGAATCACCATCATCAAAATGACATCAAAATCAAGACCAAATTTCCCTAACATTTCTGCCTTATACGGACCTTACAGCAATGACTTCTGCATAACAAGGACAGATAATGTTACAATAGAACTCGCTACTTTTTATTGACACCTAGATACAAAGCAATTTGTGATTGCAGACAAAGGGAATTCCATGATCGGTTGGCCAAGACATAAACAAAAACAAAGCAAGCCGCAAAAATTGCCCCGAAACCCGGGTCGCTAGCTCGGTCGTTGTGCATTTCAGAAATGGTTTTGAAGAGCAAATATTAGCACATATCAAAAGAAGAAGGATATATGTAAACTTCTCCCTCGGGCATTTTATTTTTTTCGTACAGAAGCTGAGCAGTAAGTGTTTTCTCTTTAGCACGTGGAAGGATGGACAAGTCTTCCCCATGGTGTGAATAACCTATTCAGGGGGATTCCATTCTCCCAAGAGGACAAAATAAATGAATACATGTGAGTGTCATAATTGTTAGGAAGGAAAGCCAAGGAAATTGTGCTCATCAGTTTCACTCGTTTATGCAGGTTTTTGGAAGGGGCTTTCTGCATAAAACCTCCCGTATCCACGGGAAGGAATGGCCAATTAAAGCTGTGTTAATCACTGAACCTAGTTGAACATATTGGCAATAAAACAAGAGAGTTTTCATTATCATTACTTTGATATCAAGGGAGTGGGGGCCTTTCAAACGGGGATTCTCTCTTTGACTCATTTTATATCAAAGAATGTTGCACAGGGATTAGGACTTACCAATCGTTGCTTGGATTAAATTCATCCATTCATTTTTCTCTTTCTGCGTCTCAGCTTGAACTTCATATTCAATATTCTTCTCTCCACAAGTGACCGAAAACATACACTTTCCATTCCTTGAATCTGAAATATTCTTAACTTTTGCAGAACTGTTTATGACAATGACTCCCTTGAGATCTCTCATTGATTTTGTCACATAATACGACATTTTGCCAGGCTGCAATACAAACCATCGTTCTTTCAATGACTTGACTTTATGCCCTTTCTTTGTCAGATTACCAGCCTTGGCGATCTCTTTTAGATATGTGTCTTCTATGGATCTAAAGCCTTCGACATACAGGCTGCAAAAGAAATTTAACAATGGTAAGTGGAACAACTTCTGGTATCGCTGAAGCAGAGAGGAAGGAACAGTCTTAACAAACAAAACCATCGCAATCTCATCAGTATTTTTGGAGGAAAGATGAGCACATGTTTATCTATACATCACACTTCTCTTTTACCGAAAGAAATGTCTGAAATTGAGAAGAAAATTTTTAAAAATTCGAATTTTGCGCATTCGTAATCACTTTTTGGCATGGCAAAATCTTCCTCTTACAAAACAGAGATGAAACAGGTTGAACCAAACTTCAACTCAAATTCCACTGGTTCGGCACATCGCAGCACGACAATTATCATTTATTGTTTATTTTTTGTTTTATACATTCCATTTAATAACTTACAATACGTATTACTTATTACACTACTTACAAAATATTATACCTTACTACTAGAACAATACCATTTGGAGCGAAAAACTACGTCTACCTCATGGCAACATAAAACAGGAAATACGAACATAAAGCTACACGTAACTACTAGAGAGAAAAAGATAGTTCATAAAAGTACATGTAACTGCCACGACAATTTGGCAAGCTATGTAAGCAAGCTAAGCAAGCTAAAGCAAGCAAGCTAAAGCAAGCAAGCAAGCTAAGTAAGCAAGCTAAAGACCAACAACACTTGATTTTAATTCGAAGCAAAAAATTGCAATGCTGCTGTCTAAAATATGATCTTAAACCATGACAGTATATGAAAATCACTGAATGCTCCTGTCGTTCACATTGTTTCATTTGTATTGTTTGTATCAACTATTATCCTCTAGCATGTGTTACCAATAGCAATGCACGAACCTTTTTCAACAGTCAGCAGTGGAATTTGCAGCCTCTTGTCTCAGACTGAAAACTACATCCGAAAAGGCCTATTGATGCTGAATCTTACATACATGCAGTATATGTTCTTACAGATATTAACTTGAGAAGGCAAGGCAACAATGCATGCCTAAAACCTTAAAGGACAAGTCAGGGGTTATTATGATTGATGATAGAATTCAAGATAAGATAATACTGCTATGATTGATATATGATACTTTTTTCACCATTTTTCACCTTCTCCTTGTGAAATTACGTATCCAAATAAGCAATTTGAGCGAAGTGACGTCATATCGTGCTAACGAAAACGAGGCTGCGTTATCATTTTTTCGCCTCTTCATCGTAGCAAGCCTCTTTATCGTGTTTCGTGCCATTTTCAATGCATGAGTACACGATAAAGAGGCCAGTAGCGATTAAGAGGCGAAAAAAACAATCGCACAGCCTCGTTTTCGTTTGCGCGATATGACGTCACTTCGCTCTAATTGCTTATTTGAATACGTAATTTCACAAGGAGAAGGCGAAAAATAGTGGAAAAAGGTATCATACATCATTCATAGCAGTATTATCTTGTATTCTATCATCAATCATACCAACGCCGGACTCTTCAAGCGAATCCCTCTCTGTATCATTGGTCTTCTTCTTCGGCAAGCAGCTGTGAGGCAATTTCTTTTCTTGTACGCGTATTTTTACATCGGGTGCACCACGTGCAACACACTTCATACGCAATGGTTGGTCTTCAGGACGATTTTGCTGAGTGGTGATGTAGAAATGAATCCGGGCCCTGAAACATTAGATTTTTGTACTTGGAATCTAAATAGTATTACTGCGTATGATTTCTTACGAGTCTCCCTCATAGAAGCTTACAACTCGGTGTACAATTATGACATTATTGGCATTGTAGAAACTCACCTTGACAGCACCGTTGATGAAGATAGANCCCGTCGAAATGCATCAAAAACAGGGGATCGATTTTTATCAGATCCAGCGAAGAAACACAATGAGCATATCATCCTGGGAATATGCAATTCAGATTGGATGCATCCAGACAATCCCCTTGTGGTATTAGAATATATATTTTTCGTTAACACTGAGAATTGTTTGCGTGCACTGGGAATTACCATCATCAAAATGACATCAAAATCAAGACCAAATTTCCCTAACATTTCTGCCTTATACGGACCTTACAGCAATGACTTCTGCATACTTTAGCACGTGGGAGGATGGACAAGTCTTCCCCATGGTGTGAATAACCTATTCAGGGGGATTCCATTCTCCCAAGAGGACAAAATAAATGAATACATGTGAATGTCATAATTGTTAGGAAGGAAAACCGAGGAAATTGTGCTCATCAGTTTCACTCGTTTATGCAGGTTTTTGTAAGGGGCTTTCTGCATAAAACCTCCCGTATCCACGGGAAGGAATTGCCTATTAAAGCTGTGTTAATCATTGAACCTAGTTGAACATATTGGCAATAAAACAAGAGAGATTTCATTATCATTGCTTTGATATCAAGGGAGTAGGGGCCTTTCAAACGGGGATTCTCTCTTTGACTCACCTTGTATTAAAAAATGTTGCACACGACTTACCAATCGTTGCTTGGATCAAATTCATCCATTCATTTTTCTCTTTCTGCGTCTCAGCTTGAACTTCATATTCAATATTCTTCTCTCCACAAGTGACCGAAAACATACATTTTCCATTCCTTGAATCTGAAATATTCTTAACTTTTGCTGAACTGTTTATGACAATGACTCCCTTGAGATCTCTCATTGATTTTGTCACATAATACGACATTTTGCCAGGCTGCAATACAAACCACCGTTCTTTCAATGACTTGACTTTGTGCCCTTTCTTTGTCAGATTACCAGCTTTGGCGATCTCTTTTAGATATGTGTCTTCTATGGATCTAAAGCCTTCGACATACAGGCTGCAAAAGAAATTCAACAATGGTAAGTGGAACAACTTCTGGTATCGTTGAAGCAGAGAGGAAGGAACAGTCTTAACAAACAAAACCATCGCAATCTGATCAATATTTTTGGAGGAAAGATGAGCAAATGTTTATCTTTACATCACACTTCTCTTTTACCGAAAGAAATGTCTGAAATTGAGAAGAAAATTTTCAAAAATTCGAATTTTGCGCATTCGTAATCACTTTTTGGTATGGCAAAATCTTCCTCTTACAAAACAGAGGTGAAACAGGTTGAACCAAGCTTCAACTCAAATTCCACTGATTCGGCACATCGCGGCACGACAATTATCATTTATTGTTTATTTTTTGTTTTATACATTCCATTTAATAACTTACAATACGTATTACTAATTACACTACTTACAAAATACTATACCTTACTACTAGAACAATACCATTTGGAGCGAAAAACTACGTCTACCTCATGGCAACAAAAACAGGAAATACGAACACAACGCTATACGTAAATACTAGAGTAGCATCGCCCATTATGGCCGGTCGCCCATTATGGCCGGCTAGCAAGAGAAATTAAATTTCTGGGGACTGACGAATAGTAATAAAATTGCAATTGCGCTGAAAATCTTCGCTGACATCTGTTTTATCATGATTTGACCTGCACTGAAGTTTCAGTTCATTTGCATTGAAACCCAACGAGATGGTTTGTGCATATCTCTAATTGATTCTTTCAAGTATTACAAATTTCATGATTCTATTTACATTCCTCCCTTCTTTTTCGTTCGCTCGGCACCTTGCGGTGTGAAATTTTTGAAATATGCTTTGATATTTCAGAAGCCCTGTCTCTAGAGAGGAAATCTACAATGAAACCAAAACAAAGTGACTTCTGGTTCAGATTTAAGGTTATGCAGTCTCAGTGCTACTAATTGCTATTTTCGTCGCCCATTATGCCCATCAGTTTACCAGAAAAGTTTCCAATCGCTTCAAAATATCAGAATGCAAAATTTATTTAAAAAAAAACACCACTTTGGGTTAAACTCTTACTTACTGACTTGGAAAATCATCGAAACCCACAAAAACGCAGCATTATATTAAGTCTATTTTCATTTTAGAAACTATGCCAAAACTCATCCATCCAATCACAAGAGATAAGGCAGGATTTAGAAAAACTCGAAGCATGTATTTCAATTGCCAAAACTCGAAGTTCAGGTTAATTCTCATTGATATTTTTGTGTTTAAAGTACAAACTGATAAACAAAGAACAATAACTAAACTGATTTCGTATTAAAACTTTTTACCAGAAAGTAGTGTTCGTTGTTTCTCCTGCGGCTATAATGGGCGATTCTCGAAGGAAACGACGTTTTTACCCCCTTCTTTAAAATCTACTAAAATCAGTATAAAGAGTTTACGGAAAAAGTCAATACTCTGTGATCTTTTTCTCCATTAGTTGGTTATATAAGCTGGCTATTTGGTTTTTTCATTAATTGCTCTTTTTGGATCTAACTCACAACTTCGCGACGACATGGGCATAATGGGCGACACCACTCTAGAGACAAAAAGATAGTTCATAAAACTACACTTAACTGCCACAAAAATTTGGCAAGCTATGTAAGCAAGCTAAGCAAGCCAAAGCGAGCAAGCTAAAGACCCTTGATTTTAATTTGAAGCAACAAATTGTAATGCTGCTGATTAAAATGTGATCTTAAACCATGACAGTATATGAAAATCACTGAATGCTCCTATCGTTCACATTGCTTTGTTTGTATTGTTTGTATCACAATTATCCTTTAGCATGTGTTACAAATAGCAATGCAAGAATCTTTTTCAAAAGTCAGCAGTGGAATTCGCAGCCTCTTGTCTCAGACTGAAAACTACATCCGAAAAGGCCTATTGATACTGACTCTTACATACATACAGTATATGTACTTACAGATATTAACTTGGGAAGGCTACAACCCATTCCTAAAACCTTACAGGCCAAGTCCGGGGTTATTATGATTGATGATAGAATGCAAGATAATATTGCTACGAATGATGTATGATACTTTTCTCCACTATTTCTCGCCTTCTCCTTGTGAAATTATGTATTCAAATAAGCAATTTGAGCGAAGTGACGTCATATCGCGCTAACGAAAACGAGGCTGTGTGATTGTTTTTTCGCCTCTTTATCGTATCAAGCCTGTTTATCGTGTTCTCGTGCCATTTTCAATGCATGAGTACACGATAAAGAGGCTAACAGCGATTAAGAAGCGAAAAACAATGCACCGCCTCGTTTTCGTTTGCGCAATATGACATCACTTCGCTCAAATTGCTTATTTGAATACGTACTTTCACGAGGAGAAGGCGAAAAATAGTGGAAAAAGGTATCATACATCATTCATAGCAGTATTATCTTGTATTCTATCATCAATCATACCAACCCCGGACTTGTCCTTTAAAGCAAAGACAAAAATACCTTTGAGGGGTTGATTGAATATACTTTGTCTCCAGGCATTCAAGTAACTTCCAAAATGTCCAGAACTCCGCAGTCGAAAAATTGTCCATAGGCACAGGTGTCCATGGTGTACCAATAGCTTTCATAAAATTCTCTAGTATTGATGCAACTTCCTCCTTGTGGATTACCAAATCTCCTTGAATGTCGATCTTATTGAAGATTCTCAGCAACAAGAATGTGTCAGCGCCTGACAGTATCCGATGTTCTGGCGATCTGACTTTGTTCACAATGACCCAAGCAACATTATCTAATCTTTCATCATCAACTGGGTTTCCAGCAACTGTAAATTAAGATGATAAGATAAATCAGGCTTTGCAAAGGAGAGATAAACTCGTGCTTGACAGCAAGAGCACCTTAACAATTCGAGGTGTTTGATAGGGCCTCTGGGGAAAACGTTAAACTCTGAATATCAAAGTTACTGTTAATATGCAACAAAGCAAAAAGATAGAGAGGAATGGCAAGAAGAAGCCAAACATATAAGCAGAATTGTTGTAGTGAAATGTTAATGCACAGTCACTCTATTAATCAAAGAAAAGCGTTCTTGGTTCGTTGGTGACTGAAAGAGTGAGTACGTTACACAACCTTACTCCTATGAGTACAGGATGTCCCGAAAAAAATGTATACGGATTTGGTTGACTCCAGCGCTGTGAATTTAGTTTCAATCAATGAATGACCACTCTAAAAATGTTCCTCGATAGTTAACTTGAACATAGATACCTCGTTTGTTGATATTGGTACTTTTAGAGCAGACATGTTGATCTTGAAAGCTCAAATTTGCCTCTTCCTGCAAACCAGAGCTTTAGCCTTTTGGCTTAAGGCACATCGTATAAATCAACAATAGCCTTTGATAAATTTGAACAATATTAGATCTTGTGTTATTTTATTTCCCAGAAGTCACCCCCAGTCAATCATTGGAAATTTCTTAATTTCAATGTGCTTTAGGAATTTGCTGAGGCCAAAGCTCTGGTTTGCAAGTGGACGCAAATTTGAGCTTTCAAGATTGGTATTTCTGCTCTCAAGGCACCAATACCAACAAACAATGTATCTATGTTCAAGTTAACTGTCAAGGAACATTTTGAGAGTGGTTAGCCACTGATTAAAGCTAAATTCAAATTGCTGGAGACAACCAAATCTGTATACATTGTTTTGGAACACCCGGTACTCGTCTTACTTCGTACATGAAAACGTTATTAACCTTGAGGCTCAACTTACTGAGCTCTAGGAATTCTCCAGGTTCGTGTGGAGGCGACTTATCAAGTTCAAGCGCCTATCCTTGCAAGGCCTGGATAACTGTAAGAGTAAGTTTAACAAATGTGGGGTGCTAGGTGTAATTTGACATTACATGTAAGTTGATAACAGTGATTAATTAACGAAGTTAACATGGGTGGGCTAACACAACTCGAAGCAATTTAAAGTACAGAAAGTCTGCTGGGGTAAATTGGGTAAGTTTGAAGGCAGAAACACCGCAATACGACAGAAGCAACAGCAAATAGTTGAATTTATTTAATGCCAATATTTGTCCTGCCATGCATTTTCAAACTCATTCATTTACTCGTCACCGCAAGCATCTTCGGATCCGACAATTGACGCTGGTATCGTGGCTTCTACTTTTTCAAAATAAGTTGGGTAAGTTGGTTCAAAAGTGTTGCTGATGGAAATAAACTGTTCGATCATACTGTACATTGTCAAGTAAACAGTTTGTAACATCAAGGAGGAGGGGGTTTGTTAAACAACTTGCCCAGGTACCTGCTACAACTTGCCACAAGCTCGGGGAAAGTTGTAAGAATGCAACACTCCGATCTTGATTTTCATTTGCAATTTACCAAAAACCTAAAAGCACCATATTCGCGAAACAACATATGTTCAACAGCCAATCGTCAAACACAACACAAGGTGGTATAAATGGAAACGGTCTGCGTTTTGCTCATACGGAGAAAGTTTCATTTTTCTGAAAAGTGTCACAACTAGGGTAGCCCTGGTCTCCACAAAATATACAACAGAGGATTGGAAGTTTAACAACAAAACAAGCAAAATGAAGCACTGAAGACATATTTTGTCACATTAATTTCACTTTACATTGAATTGAGCTGGCTTGATTGTCAGGGAGTGTAAATGTTTGCGAGATAACCTTAAGCTACCAAATTCGATAACCAGTAGTCTGGCAATGAATGTTGCAGGGGGCATTTACTATGGCCGCTAAAAGGTGATTCTAGTCAGGGTGAAACAAGATGCAGTGCTGTATGGCTCTGCCTATTTCACTCTCTTTAGGTTGTTTCAAGTCAATTTTTCATGTAGATTCTGAATTTTGATATGGTTTTTAGAGATTCTGTGCCACTTTGCTATGACGCCACAATGAAATTTATGGGCATTCTCAGGAATTGTAGCAATCCTGCTAACTTGGGCGTTGACCCAAAAAATATGTTACTCAGCTGGATTTTACACACAGGGGGGGGGGGTTCTTGGCAAAATTTTGGGGAGGGGTCTGTCGCAAGCATATTCAAAATGGTACTGTCAGGCTCAGGTTAGACTAATTTTTACGAAAATGGTACCCTTGGGCTAGACCAATTTTGACCGTTCCCTAGACCAAAATTTTCAAATATGATACCCTTGGTGCAAAAAATGTGATGACAGGACCGTTCCCTAGACCAATATTTAATATGATACCCTTGGTGTGGCTGGACCAACATTGCAAAAAAGTATACCCTTGGCTAGACTAGAAGTCCAAAAAAATATAGCCTTGCTCGCGGCACATCCCCAGGTACCTTTTTACTATGGAAGAACCCCCCCCCAGCATGGTGGCATGGTGGCTGGGGGGTACGTGCCCCCCCAGCGATGTGAGAATGGGGGGGCGCCGAAGGCACCCAAGGTTTAGGGGGCACCAAATGCCTGGAAGCTTGCTTCACGCTAATATGAGCTAGAATGTATCAACGTGACAGAAAAAGTGTGGGAAATATTTCACCTCAATTTTTTATTTTGAAGGCACCTCTTGAAGATGTTTAGATGGAATCTGAAATGTTTTTATTCGATGTAAAAATCGATAACTCACTACAAACGCGTTTATAAAGTGTCTAGAGATTGTGCTATCCCAATTCCAAGGCGTTTTTACTCAAGTGTTAACCAATCCTATGTAGAAAAGTCAGTGTTGTGGCCATGAGAGGTATTCTTTCCACAAGGGGCGTTTCTAACGATAAGAAGGGCATGATCTCAAAACATTTTTGCTTGCTCCGCTCGCACAGAGATTTGCTCCCATCACCAAATGGTACGTTTTTTTGTTCGTTTTTTTTGCAGAAGAATCATCATCCTTTAGTTTCAAAGCATTTTCTAAAGAAGGAACCAGCCTTAAAAGCCTTGACATATTGTGTAGGAGACGAGAGACAAAATTCACCGTTTTCTAGGGGGCGCCAAAAACAGGTTGTGCCCCCTCAGCCAATTTGGCGCCACCACACCACTGCCCCCCGTGTGATTTTACATCAATCCATGCACAATTCGTTTCTCTGATTTTTTTGCAAGTATTCCAATTGCACGGAAATCTTGCTTCAGGGAGAAGGTACAATAGAGGAGGACCTTCAATCTCCGCAGCTGTGGTCAAAAGCCACCCTTGGAAAGGCAGAAGTCTTTTTGAATAATAACACAACTCTTGAAAAGTACTTCTGATAATATTGAGATTTGTTGCTTCAGACTAAAAGACAAGGGTTGGTCTTAAACTTATGGTCATTATTGTGGACTGAAGGCCCCCCCCCTTTTACCTTTCCCCCTAATCCACAGATATTTTGTAGAGTTCTGATGTTTTGCAAACAAATCAGAGAAATCAAATTCAGGCTCAGCTTCCTGCTCTCTACGATACATTTTGGCATTCCTGAAGTCTGTGTCATGGTTATCTAAATTCAACAGGCCACTTCACTTAATCAAAATGTCTTTGATTATATGCACAACTATACAAGTAAATTGAACAGTTACACAAATAGTATGGCGTGAAACAGAAACAGTTGGCGGTTTTCAGTGTGGGTTCTCCAGTACGCTCAGAGTTCAGTGGCAATAGGAATTTTCTTGTCTTACAGAGCCAGTGCACATAATAATAAGCTGGAGGATTGGACTTTCTATTTCAAGCAAATGTCAACATTTTTCCCCATGGAACCTCATCTTCCAAGAATGCAAGAATAGGGGTTTAGTTTCTAATTCTATATCATATACTTAGAAAGAGAGAAAATTTCAGGGTATATCTCATAAATAACCCTCTTACCCATCTTCAGTATCAGCATTGATAGCCTGTTTAGTATCTGCGAGCTATGAGTCAACAAATAACTACATATTGTTTCATTTCCTCATATGAATAAGGCAGAAAGGACAGGGATTTCTGCTTCACCCTTGATGGAACACAGGATAAGGTTATCATAATATGATACCTTTAATCAAAAAATCATGTAGAAATTAGATTAGAATGATGGATTGGAAGATAATGTGGCACAATGATGTAACCCACTGACTTTACAGCCAGAACAGTCAGTTGGGTAGAGGTTCAGTCCCAGCAACCTAATATCCAGCGTAATGATAAGGGGTAAGTGGATCTGATGACTCCTATATAAACCAGATTAAAATCAAGCACCTGGGAAAGCCAGCCCTGTCAGGTGGGCTGGCTAAACTAATCGAGCCCTAAAACTGCAACTTCACCTTCCTTGATTTCTTATCTAAATTTACGGGTTATAAACATATAACACATACGCAACTCAGGGTTCAAAGGATTGAACTGTTCAACCATATAGTTCAACCATATGTTGACGAGAAAAGACAGTAATTGGTGTGGTTGTTTAGAAAACTTAAGTTTCCTGTAGTTTTGCCATAGATTTGTATAACATGTAGAATAAAAAGAAAAAGTGAAAGGAAGGGTATGAGAATTTTCATACAACACAATGGTCTTATTTTCCATAAGAGAAAAAACATGGCAAAGTCATTCAATGTTGATTCAATTTGTCAATTACATGACCCAATTATGAAACTGTTTATTCTAGATAAACTCCCAGACTGATAAGTTTGCAAAGTGTGCACAGAAGAAAGGCTCTACCTACTGTTTTAAAAACAATGAGTCCATTGTTCCTTCTCTTTGTTATACTTGAAATTGTGCGCCTGAAGATGTGTTGCACACACAACATAAATAAGCAGTCTAGGTAAACTCAACTCAGAATAGACCGGGTTGGAAAACATGCGTGATTTGGCCTACGCATAGTAAGGAGTGAAGCAAATTTGAAGGTGCGAGCTGCGGGTAGACGTTAAAAAGGTGCGAGAGATGCAGGATTAACAATAGATCTTTTGTTCTTGCATGCAAAAAACCTATTATCATAGTTGCGAGTAGCGAGTTTGACAGTTTCATAGTTGCGAGTGAATGCAAGTTTTCCAACCTGGAGAACAGATCAAATTTGTAAGTTCAACAAGGACAAAACCTTTCCCATTCCAATCAAATCGAATAGGCATTCTACAACATTGGACAACGACACTACTAGTCAAAGAATCAAACCAACTACTACAACTACATACAGTCTACATACGACTTCCTTGTAGTTTGTAATTTCCGAAATGATGGATGACCGTATGTTGCCGGTGGGATAAAAATTTAAACTTCCCTTTACTCGAAAATCTCTTCCATTTTACCTGCTGCTTTTCTCACTAATTGGCGAAAATATTCCAGGAATGTCTCTTCGTCAATTTTCTTCCCTTCTCCATTAAAATGTGCCAAATGTTCAGGCATATAAAGAATATCGAGGACACGGCAGATGTTTGCACATATCACTTGAACACTGCTCTTGTTGATATTTCCTTCTTTCTTGAAATCAAGTACATGAAAGACAAGCCTGAAACTGTTCTCAACATAATAGGCCAACTTTTTCGCGCCACATCGAAGTTCCTCGGTTGGAGCGGGTGTTTCGGCTATCTCTTCTTCTTCCATGTTGTAATAATTGGTGGAAAAGTGTGAAAAAGTACTTTTGTGTGAAGTTAGTGTAGGTTGATGACGATCAACTAATTCATCTTCCGCTCTTGGCTGAGCAATATAACTGTAAAACTGTAAGACTTTTCAGATCGAATCCAAACCAAACACAACAACAACGCCCTGTTGACCTCCTTCTGAATACAAAACAAAGAACAAAAAGAGGAGGAAGTAAAAGCAGGGGTCAAAGAACACCTTGACCTATTAACCTCCTCCGTGTCTTATCCAATCCAATAATGTCAATAATGAGTTCAAAAGAATGGCATGTTACCCCTATGTTACCCACCACATTTGCATGCGCCTGTTTCCGACGATCACGATCCTTGTCTTCCCTGCGCTCCTACGCAGCATACATAGATGATTTTGGGAAAACAGTAAAAAAACCCAAAAGAAAATTCAGGGGTAAGTCGGGGGGCAAGTGAATCGTTGATATCCAGGGCGCCATGACTTTTCAAACGGGGATTCTTTTTTCTGACTCACCCCCAGGGGGGAACTTGGTGGTTGAAGGTGACGAACCCGTTGCAAAATGCTGTAAAACCATAAACCCTTAGCGTAGTAGTTTTTAGCCTAAACGGTAGTAACTTTTTTCGGTAAGCAGAAGTAACAATAGGTTAATTGCTCCAGAAACAATAGTGCACGTTTTTTTTATAAGAAACTGGTTTATAAGAAACTAGTAGTACGATGACCAAAAAATTAAGAAACTCTAGTACTACGCTCAAGAACAGTTAAGAAACTCTAAAAGTTTATTTCTTTGTGTCTCTCTTATTCTATGTCTTTCTAACAAAGGTACATTCGTCTTTTCTTGACTTTTAACTGCAACATTGGTAAATTTTTGCCTTGATGTACATGGCTTCTTCTTGATGACAATGTCAATGCAAAATGGAAGCCCTTTCTCGAGAAGAAGGCTCAACTTCGAACAATACCGCAATTTTAGGCCCAAAAAATAAGAAACTGATTAAGAAACTTTTTCTACTAAAACACCGAAATTTTCATGCGAAATTAAGAAACTTTTAGTACTATGTGCTGATCCAAGTTTCTTATAAAAAAAACGTGTGCTAGTGTATAGCAGATATGAGCTAGAAAAAGAAGTTCACGTACCTTATTTACTTTGATAAGTACCAGAATAAGAATCGATCAAATACCTTGATATCACAATCAGAACAAAAAAGAACGCAAGAATACGTGGATTAATTAATTGTACGTACAACACTCTTGCCCAACAACCCTTAAAACTTAGTGATCCTTCTGAACTTTCTCATTTCAGACATTGCATGTTTTTGGAAATTCCTTTACTAAGCTGAAGAGAGGCAAGATTTCAAATGTTGACATTCTAGGACTGAGCTGGAAATTTCTGCAGATTCTTCTGACTAGCTGGAGTTAAAAGTGTGCCACCAGGCTCATAAAATATCCTACAAATTGTTAAGACATAAATGCACTCCATTAAAATGCGCATCTTTCTCATTTTTTTGAAGACTTTGCATCAGCATATCGATTTGTAAATTCGCTAAATAAAATAATCAAACGAGTACTTGGACAAAATGCGCTTGCTAGCAAATCCATTTTAGAGGAAGTATAAATAATTGGGTGATTGTTGTTCTTACAGAATCTTACTAGCAACAATTCGATTCATCAAGCTTTGTTAAAACTCGACAAACTAATCATATGAATTTTCACAGCCCTAAGCGGTAGTAAATTTGAAATTTTTTCTACCCTAAGAGGTAGTAAATTGCGAGATCAAGACCCTAAATAGATATTTTACCAAGATAAAGAAAGTAAACAATTAAAGGAAACGACTGCAAATAAAACTGATGTTGCATCACTGAATTTTAAAATATCTATTCATTGCTTATACAAGTTTTCTTTCTTTTTCTTTTTTGTAGACTTCTTTGAGACTCGTTCACTTTCATTCACAACCTCTGAAACAGGTTTATCCAAATCATTATCATCTTGGTGTTCATTTACAATTCTAGGAACCTTTTTTCTTTTTCTGTCTTCAGTCACATTGTCTTTGCACCCATTTTCCTCTTTCAAAAGCTTTTGAGATTCGTCAGGGTACTCATTTTTACTTTTCTTGCTCTTTTTCCTTTTCCTTGATACTACAACATCACCAATTTCATCTTCTTCTCCTTTTCGAGATCTATCATCTCCTTCTCTTAATTCAATCTGAATTTGAGAATCGTCTCCATCATGCTTGCTCTTTTTCTTAGATTTCTTTTTTCTCTTCTTTTCAACTGCCATACAAATATCAGCTACCTCTGTATCATTTTTCAAATCTGCACTGGAAACAGCAGTTTCTTTCAAACTACTGTTTTCGGGGATTTCTTTCTTTTCCTTTTTGGATTTTTTCTTCTTCTTATGCAAGTCATCATTCTTTGAACACACAGGATCACCACTGGGTTCATAATTTCCTAAAATCAATTCTTGTGACTCTTCATAATCTGATCTCTTTGGACTTGACTGTGGTGTCACCATTGGTGAGCTCTCTTCCTGGTCCAGGAGTCTTTTCAATTTTCCATTCAATTTGTGGCCATGTCTTGCAGCTTTGTGGCCTGTCCTTCCCCCAGATAACTGGAAAGCCTTTTCCAGTGTGTCCTTTTTAGAGAAATCTAATTTTTCATCATCATCACTTTCATCTGAACTTGAGCTTTCGTCTTTCTCCACTTTGACTGTTTTGCTGTCAACCACACTTGTGCCACTACGTACAAATCTGCCATAAAGCAATTCCTTATTCATTGCAGCTTTTGTTGGCTTTTTGCTGCTAATGTTTTGAACAGTTTTATCTTCATTGTCCCTTGATATTTTGACCTGAAATAAAAGATCACACTACAAAATGTACGGCATTGTCTTTCTTCCTGTAATACCACCACCAGACTCAGTTGCTCAAATTCTAATCTGATACAAAAATAAAAACAATATGCTTTTCAAAACCATGTGAAAGAAATATTATCACAATTTCAGAACAAAACCAAACAACAAAATGCATACCTGCTGACTACAGCAATGTTTTGGAGTTAGACACAATTCTTCCATTCCAAAAGCAAAAGGACAATAATAAAATAATTGGGGACTGGGTATGAAATTGGCATAGTTCTGTGCAGGCATGGAAAGTATGGCAATCTCATCAATAACTTGGGTGTCTAAAAAGGGTCCTCTAGTGTTTATCTACTGTCTGTTTTGAATATCCTATTGTTTTCATGGGTTTTGCGAGTGCAACATTCTCCATACAGGGCTCTGGGGCAATTTCATTTGTTTATAACATTTTTCTTTCTTTTAATGGTCATTTAATCATGGGAAAAATCTTGTTCATGGTCAAAGCAAACTTTATAGTAATGGTATAGTCAGCATGATTTGAATGATCAACTATTTCAAAATAGATAACTGCTTTTCTGAGTAACCTTCCTGCGTTACCTGGTAACCAAACAGGAAAATTTGAAAAATGCGCACAAAAACAATGATGACTCTTCTTATTATATCGTTCTTCCTTTCTTGTTGTATTTGAATTGCTCACAACATAAAATGCGACTTGGCTTAGTAAATTTTAAAAAGTAGCTATCTAACTAATCCAACCTCTCCATCTTTATCATCAATCTTTATACTGCTTGCAACTTTATTGAACACGTGATCCCACCAATGAAAAACAAATGTCTCACTAGGATCCAAACCTAGGCCGTTTTTATTATTTTTAACAGAAACTTTGATGGCATCTTTCATTCCTTGTTCATTTCTACCAAGTCCTTTTCCTTCTTCCCATCCAAATTTCGTCATTTGGCTCCTGATTGATTCCCCTTTCACGCTGTTATCCTTCGCCATTGCGGCCATCTTGAAAAGAATTTCTGGTAGAAGAGAGGCTCAATTATGTAAATGAGGCTATTTCAATATGCTTTTCTTTTGAGCAACAACAACAACGAGTATGAGTATGATGGCCTAAAAAGACGTTTGTTGAAGATCCAAAATTCATCGAAGGGTCAATTTTGGTTGAATAGAGTTGATGAAGTGGCTAGAATGACAACTGATGGTAACTTTAACGTTATGAAATTTACATAATATATATTTTTTGGTAAAGAGATGGTCATCTCATCATCTCTCTGTCTGGTAGGTCAGGTCGTCTGATCTGATGATGGTCTGGCTGGTGCATGCACTGACTGCTGATGGGCCTATCATGATTTCATGAAATCATGATTTACTATTTATTTAGAGAGAGAATTCAGAAATAACTTTTTTTCGAAGCAAACATGAAACATATTAATAAAAAAAGTTGTTAACCAGATTGGAAAACTTGCATTCACTCGCAGCAGAGCTATGAAACTCTGTCAAACTCACTGCTCGCAGCTACAATCAGTATTGTAGAAGTTTTTGTAACAAGGTTTCTGATTGGCTGATCTGCTTTTGCGGTAATTCCGATGTAACGGAAAGTAGCAGCGTCATGATTGGCTAGAGATTGGACTACCAATGATGAAATTGCTCTTCGTCCAATCAGCGACGGGCAGTAGGGGAATCGCCATAATTTTTTCAACCGTCAACAACCCCTATCTAGACAAAATGGCCGCCGCGCTGATCACGCACGACAGCAAGGAAACGATATGGAAAACGAAGCGAGTCATTGATGAATGAAAGTACAGTACTTTCATTCCGACATGGTTCTGCTTC
>REGL01000570.1:142504-178517 GCA_004194395.1 Aurelia aurita complex sp. Pacific | reverse complement strand
ATATGTTTGACCCCAAACAATAAGACCATATTGTAAGAAGGACAGAAACAAAGCATTGTACAAGCAAATTAAAACATCTAATGGAAGTAAGTTCCTAATTCTGAAAAACATTCCACATGTTCTAGCTAATTTTTTTGAGAGTTCACTGAGATGGTATTTCTAACTGAGATGCTCATCCAGGAGAAGACCTAAAAACTTAACAAACTTAATTCTTTTAATATGTTTCTTGCCTATTTTGATATCAGAATCAGAAGGAACTTTGACAGATGAAGAATGAAAGATGATATAGTTTGTCTTATCAATGTTTAATGATAGTTTATTAGCATCAAGCCATTTCTTTACTAATCTCAGCTCTTTATTGACAATTTTTTCCCTAACCCCTAACAGATTCCAGCAGATTTTGGAAGTTTTTTAGAGAGAGACAGAGAAGTCTGCATCGATTTATGTGAATTGCAGATTCGTACTCTTTTCTCTGGGACTTGTTGATGATGAGACTAATATATTTCTAATGATTCACATTAGATTCGTTGTGATGTCACAACACAATTACGCAGAATTTCAAAAAAAGACTTCAAAATTTGAAATTTACATGGAGAATGAACCAAAAGCAACTAAAAATGACAAAATAGTCAGAGCCCTGCAAATAACACCGCCAGATTAACCAGTGATTCAGTTAATATGAACAAGAGTGTAGTGAAATTCTTATGTATTTGCATTCTCATTGTTTCGAAAGGCAGCTTCATTGGAGTTGGAAAAAGAAGCTATGTTATTTTTGGAGTTTCACTACACCTTCACTTAGACCTTTCCAACTAGAAGGAAATCAAAGTTTTTATTGCAAGGCCAAAATCAAGGATAGAGTTTGAAAACTGTGAACATGGGATGATCAAATATTCAATCGTGTTTTGGCAGAAACTTGCATCATGCAGTTCATGCTTGTATGAGTAATAACTTGAAAAGAGATTAAAGCGTGGGTTTAACGGTACAGACTTCTTTCTGCGTCAGTTCTTAGCATTCTTTATCCAGAAGAGACAACGAGACGCTCTTCAATCCCTACAGACTAAACTCAGCATTAACGTGGCATTAGCATAGAAGCGTTACTGGGTCAGCCATTGATCGATCTATCGCGAAGTTATTTTGCAGGTTTCAAAGGGAAGACATTCGTTGTATATTTAGCTCACTATTCATCCTCCTTTCAGCATGCAAACATGACAAAGCGTCCTTCGTTTTTTCTTTAAAGTCATTGTTGACCATAAGAGCGAAAAACAAAACGAAAAAATATCGCAAACATTATGCAACATTTGAGCGTCATGACAATGCTTCGTGGACTCGATTTAGACTTATCATATGAGTCCTTGTTTTCGCTCCATTTCTCCCAACGATACCCCCCCCCCCCACAATACCCATTCAACTTCAACGAAGTTTTAGCGGAATGACAATAACAGTAGATAACAATTCAATTCAATGGAGAAAAAGTTAGACGAATGTCATCAATCTAGACTCAAGCTACTTCTCTCATCCCAACGCTCGGCCTCGGCACTAAAAACTGCAACTTCACCCTCACCTTCACCTTCACCTTCAACTTCACCTTCACCTTCACCTTCACCATTACCTTAATATTTTAGCAAGCTCTCTTTGAAATGACAGAACTGGAAGAAAAGAGCAAGGTAGCACAATATATCGGTTATTAGAGTGCTGCCCAAAAATGTATAAAAGGTTTCGCTCAAGCTGCCGTAAAATCTCTCATGATTTTCGAAGTTGCTACGAGCCAATGCGTAAGAGCTTTATATTTCAGTAGAATCAAAATCGATACGATCGACAAGGTCGGTAGACTTGCTCCAAGTCTATTTCCTTTTTCGCCAGTGATTCTTCGATAGTAGTTTACAGAGAAGAAATGCGAAGGAGCATACGAATGATTGACCCCCGTCTGGCCTCGTTTTCAATCATTCGTATGCTCCTTCGCATTTCCTCTCTATAATTTACTAACGAAGAATCAAGGAAATAGCACTGACAAACAAGGAAATAGACTTGGAGCAAGTCTACAAGGTCGGCAGTTCAATGCGATTCAAAATGACCAAAAACGAAATAAATTTTGTAATTTTACCTGTTTTAAAGATGCTGGATTAGCAAATTGTTTATTGTTTGCAAATCTTATTAATTCCTGTTCAATGCTGCCCAAATCTTCTTTCCAAATAAGGGGTCTTGTCTTGAACAGATATCACAATCAGTTACTTTAGGTACCAGACCTCGGATCGTCCAAAATCATATCTATGACAACGAGATTAAACAAAATGGTATTTTTCAATACGACGTGTCTCGTGGGAAACTGTTTTAAGTCATGAATGGAGAGACTCCTCTGGTCTAAAGCTCTATTATCACAAGACAACAAAATTTACTGGAAACTGAATTGATGGATATAAATGATTTAATTCTGTAATATATGATCACTGTGAGGGCAAATCAAGTATCAAGATTTGAATCTAAGAACGGAAAATGAGCAAACATTATTTCTAGAAATATATCTTTTAATAGTAGTGTCTAAGAACGAAATCCAGGATAAATGCTCAGATAATTAGACTGTCTGATTCAGCGAATTTGACATCTTTTCAGAGAAGTATTAACAGGGCAAAATAACTGGCCGCTATTGACTCCCTGTATTACTGTCTATTTCCTTTGTATTCAGAAAGATGAAATAAATTTAGAAAGAGGAAAAATTTGCAGTGAACTTTGAATATTCTCACAGAATCATATTACATCAATTCATTCGTTTAAGACTTTAAGGCACAAAAATTTGCTTCATAGATATTGTAAGCTTTAACGGTGAGAGTCACTAAATGTATTGGCTATTTGGTTTGGTCTGCATTTCTATCATTTTCATCTGAAATTTAGTTACAAAGATGAAAGTAAAATGGACAGAAGCTACAAGGCGATAAATGAAGTTAAACAGCATAGTAGCATAGACATTAACTTGAAATGTATTGAAACAGAATGTAATGTAATGAAGTGAACATGATGAATTTGAATTGAAGCATATTTCAGAAATTAATTCGTCAATCAATCTAATGAAAATGTTATTCAATGATGGGAAACATTGATAAAAAGTAACGAATTTTGCCCAAACGAAATAAAATCAAGAGAATCTAATGACCTATGCTTGAATGATATTAATGAAAAATAGGGATGAAAAGAATGTAATGTAACTAAAAAGAAACTAAAACAAAAAAGAAAGTTCGTTCTTCCCAATAAAAATATTATGTCTGTAGACTTGTTATCATTGATAAGCGAAGATAAAAATACGAGATCTTGCCAAAGCAATTCACAAATTAAGAAATATATGATAACCGCAATTTCTGTTGAAAGAGTTGAATTATTACTAAGTATTGACTTATGTCGAACCATTAAAATCTATCTTTTATCAGAGATGTTATTATAAAGTAGTACCAACACTATGTTCTAGCGGTTCCAATTCAGATTGGCCATCGAGCCAAAACGAGAACCTAGGGGTAAAATCAAGGCAAATGGCTCTAGACATACGGCAAAAAGTGTTTCATGAAAATGTTGGCACCATGTTTGCCACTGTCCGAAATGTTTTCACCAGGTGTCCGAAATGTTTTCACTCCATCTCTTTTGTTTCATTTCAAACCAGTCAACAACAACTCCTGCCAGTATCCTTTGAAAACATCGCGTGTTTCATGTCAGGTTTCAGTGCTAGATCAACTCTAACATCTCTACGGCTTTTTTTATCTCACTAACAAGTCTGATATTCAATATTAGATATTTTCTTCCAACATTCTTCCTTCTCAGTAAGCAAGATGCCAAATTTCAAGTTAGCTATTGAATATTCGAAAGGGACTGTATTTTCAACAAATTAATCAAAGGCTTTGTCGTCACGCTCAATTAAACACGACTAATTCTTATGAGAAATCTTTTCTGTAGCTTTAGTGTGTTGTAAGCCATGATGTAGAGAAAGGCGACCTTGCAACTTAAAATAGTAGCACCAACACCACCGTAGATATAACGTTTCATTGCTGCACTGTCCAACCCACAAATAGACGCAATTAGGGAAGAACATCATTATAACGTGATATTGTCCCGATCTTGTTCACTTTCCATAATGGAAAGTGAACAAGATCACGTTATACTGATGTTCTTCCTTTCCATTAAGTTTAAGCTTACAGTAGTATCAAGGTTATCTTACATATTACGCAGAGTTTAGCTTGAAATCCGCAAGGCTTGAAAGATAAACGTTTGCTGAGAATTATATACTGCACTACAGGGTGTCCCAAAAAGATTGTGCCCCGTTTGCCTGGAGATTGTGACTAAACGACAAAAGCTTCTTGCTAACTTTTATATGATGTTGCTCTTCAGATGTTCAAATAAAGTTTGCTGCCATCCCTGTAAAAATCCGTTTAAAAATAATGGAGCTATAACCTGCAGAAGACCAAATTTGCCTGATGACTGTAACCTGCGGTCGGCCATTTTGTCTTACTATTTTCAGTGATAAATAGCTTCACATGAGGTAAGAAATAATTTCTGTGAGGTTATAAATAGTGGAACTCTTTGAGGATTATCGGAATTTTCACGAGTGCTATGACATTGGAGGCTGCTGTTTCATTCTCCATCCATGCAGCTATTTATCGCTGCAAAATAGTAGCACAAAAAGGCCGACCGCTGGTTTAAGTCATCAGGAAAATTGGTCTTCTGATGGTCATTGCTCCATCAATTTTCAACAGATTATTACCGGAATGACAGCCAACTTTATTTGAACATCTGAAAAGCAACACCATATAAAAATTTGGCGAGAGTCTTTCACCTTTTTTTCACAATCTTTAGGCAAACGAAGCACAATTTTTTTGGGACACCCTGTATATCAATTCTACGTGTGCTTGCTTAATTGGTTGGAACCATGGAAGCAAAATTTTGTTGGAAGCACTGGCACACACAAGCCAAATCAAGCTTAACTTATACAATTGTTCCTACATGCTACAGTGTCGTTACTCCTACTATTGTAGGTGTTTTGTCTCTGATAATCATTTCTGTCACAAAAACATTCTTCAAAGAAGAGATATCTATCTTGTGTTTTACATAATTTGATCAATTTCACGCACAAGAAGAGAAGCGACCACAATTGCGACTGCTGTTTAAAAGCATGGTCTCTTTCGCTCATGTCTACTCGAGTGAGAAAAAAGTAGGCTTAAGATTATCTCTTTGATTGCAGCTCAATTTTATTAGCTTAATCAGATCACATATCTCTCCTGCCAGATTTGTGACTATAAGTACAATAACAGAACCGTGGGCCACAAAGATAGATAGTAAGCCTGACACATAATTAGATGTTCGACCACAATCGTTGCTAAAATTTCGCAGATAGATGAAATATCCATCTCCCGTTTAATCTAAGAATGGCAATCCACAGACGCTCAATGTATTAGCTTGGCTTAACAAGGATTGGTTAATACAATTGCATTTATCTCAAGTCAGTTTCATTAATTGCGGAAGCTCGTTCAGCTGACTTGAAACACAACTACCAATGGGTGTGTACGTTCGTTATAACGTAACTCGTTCAAGATTACCATGGGTGAAATATTTTTGCGGTCTAATGATGCAAAGCAAATTTCTTAAATTAAGACTTTCTTTTATTGCAACGTTATATTGCTAATCACCTTTCTTCCAAGTGACAGACAACGCTAATCTATGCCGTAATGTTTTTTCCTTTAACATTCATATTTTTAAACTCAGCAATCAGCAGATCTCTGATACACTCATTTATTTATGAGAAATTAAGGCCCGGAGCTGGTAGGTAGTTTCTTGAATTTTAGGAAACTTTTGCTGCCAAAAGTTTCTAGCGTATTTCTTATATTTGTAATGCCGAAAGTGTAGAGTTGATTCAGTTTTGTTAGAAGGGCTCCCAAATTACTTAGCAAGATCTCAAAACAAGTAATCACATAGTTCGCACTCAAAGCAATGTCAAAACAGTTGCTACTACTGCGTTGTGTAGAAAATTTTTTGAGTGCAAGTTACCAAAGTTTCTTAGCTTTTTCAACTTAGCAGGTACGGTAGTTTCTTAAGTTCGAAAATTGAGCGTATCGTTTCTTATAAGCTGTTTCTTATAAAAGTGACGAATGCAATGGATGCTTCCTTGAAAACTTCTACTAAAGGGTGTCCCAAAAAAAATGTGCCCTGTTTGTCTGAAGATTGCGACAAGACGGCAAAAGATTCTCGCCAAACATTTGCATGATGGTGCTCTTCAGATGTTCAATTAAAGTTTGCCACCATTCCTGTAAAAATCCGTTCAAAAATGGTGGAGCTAAGACCTTCAGAAGACCAAATTTGCCTGACGACTAAAGCCAGCAGTCGGCCATTTTGCCTTATTATTTTACAGTGATAGGTATCTTCACGTGAGGTACGAAATAATTTCTGTGAGGTCAGAAATAGTGGAACTCTCCGAGGATTATCGGAATTTTCACGAGAACTATGACATTGGAGGCTGCTGTTTCATTTTCATTCCATAAAGCTATTTATCAATGCAAAATAGTTAGACAAAATGGCCGACCGCTGGTTTCAGTGATAGGGCACTTTTGGTCTTCTGAAGGTCATGGCTCCATCATTTTTGAACGGATTTTTATGGGGATGGTTGCAAACTTTAATTGAGCATCTGAAGAGCACCATCGTGCAAAAGTTTGGCGAGAATCTTTTGCCATTTTGTCGCAATCTTCAGACAAACAGGGCCCAATTTTTTTGGTACACCCTGTAGATACAGATTTCTCTTGTGTCTTAGCCTTGTGTCTTGTGTCTCGAAGTGTCTTAGCCTTTAGAGCAATAGTTGCCAGACAAAATAAAGCAATATAGGTTCTAGCGAAGAACAACTTACGAAAGTGATCAATACTGAAGCAGAGAAACAATTGTTTTGATTGTGCGATCAGGTATATTGCATTTAGGCACTTAATGGCTGTGGCTATCAGGTATGTAAAAAGATGTACATCTTCGGCAGACAATAGAAATAAATTTCATTGATCCAGTTCAAAGAACTTTTTCTTAATGAATCGGTGCAAGATTAACTTGGAATTAGAGATCAAGTTTGAGAACCTATGTCAACGTTTAGATGTCGTAAAAATGAGTGGAATAGCAGGTCGGTTTTTTAAGCATCTTTCGGCCTTAGAAAAAGTCTGGTTCGTGCTTTTCATTCAAGACAGTCTTTTCCAATTCCCGTTTGTCATTTGAGACGAGGATGATATATATAGCATTGGAAAGAATGACTAATTTTGTAGAAAATGGAGACGGACTTTAAGGCTGCTAGGAGATGCTTACTTACGGTTGCTAGGAGATACACATGTTAGCGGAATAGCGGAATGAGCTAAGATATAGTTTCGTTTCGTAGTATTGTGAAAAAGTGAGGAAACTTGGTCCATTCTTTTCTGAGCAAGCAGTAAGCGAGGCGAGTAGTCTTTCTCCTTAAAGTTTAGCGAAGTCCTCCTTCAATGTTTCAGCTATGATAGGGGACAGAGTAAAGTCCGTTTAACTGTAACTTGGCCTAAAAGCACCTTTGAAAGTCTGCTCTCAAAAGAGTCTTCAGAAATAAATACAAAATTACAGTGCAGAGATAAGACAATATACGAGCACAAGGGAGCATTTGATGGAGACAAAGTGCTGTTCATCAATTAAAATGCAAATAATCCATGAACGCAAAGTGACCTAAAAGGGAAGGCGATTTCCTAAGCTCCTTAGATAACGAAATATTGATTTAAATGTTTAATATATGAAAGGAAGTGAAATAATCGAAACTGTGAATAAACCATTTGATGAGAATATGAATATTTGATGAAGCGATTATGTGTAAAATTTAAACATCAAACAGCAAGATCAACTATGACCATTCAATGATCTTCAGATGATCGGCAGTATTCAGAAATATAAATGCAATTACTGTTGCTAACGTGTACACTTAGAAACATTAACCAAATTTAGGGGTTATCAAGGTGCGGTCATCTGTGCCTTTTAGAGTTTCATTCACATTAAGACCCATCAACGTAAATTCTTTTCACAAATTAAGAATGAACTTATGTTTAATCAAGGAAATCAAAGATTTTACCATCTGCTTGCCAATAGATCTACGTGAATTTGCACATGGCTTGGAATATTAAGACAGTGTCTCATGGCTTCAAGGCTTTATAAAGACCCATTGTTAACCATGATTCTCTGCAGCCTGAAAGTCGAATCTTGAGTTGTCCTGTTGGGCGGTGGACTGCTCTTAAAACCTATGCTCATTCTCAGGGCCGTATGAAGCATCCTAAACATAGGGGGCACGACACTTCAAAGGTACTGTTTTATTAAGCTGAAGAGGCACTTCCCAAAACAAAAGGACATTTTTCGTCATAATTGCAATGTCTTCGGGGAACGTGTCCCAGTGCCCCCTGGTTCCTACGTCTCTGCTCATTCTTCGTTTTGAAATGTGCTGTACCTGCTTGTGGTCGTTGTAAGGTGTCTTTTGTAGTCTGTTATTTTGTTGTACAGTTCATTTGTGCATTGATTGTTCTATTTTCTGTCTAATGTTGATTTATTTGTGCTTTTTCATGTATTTAGACTTTAGGTATCTTTGTTGATGAAAATTGAAACTGAAACTGAAGTGAAGTGAAGTTGAAGGTGAATTAGCGGTTCTTAGCGCCAAGCGCTGGGATGGCAGAAGTGGAAAAACCGAATCAAGTCTTGGCTTTTTAAAGATCCATGGTTCCTTTGCGGCTACCTGGGATCGAATCTTGTCCACCTGACTGTTCTGGTAGCAAAGTCACTGCGCCACAACACCTATGAACGTCGCTTCAGGTCTAGCTTCTGCTTGTTTTGTTTTTCATTTGGCAAGTAATGCATCATGGTTAACTATGGGCCTTTAAAATTAATTTTTCATGTTTTATTCTTCATAAAATACTTATTGATACGTTTGATCATTTTGAAGGCCTTATGTGACTGGCTGCACCATCTCTGTATGCTCATAAGAACTGATGTGTCGCTTGCCATCAGCAACAACAACAACGGCAAAATTGACGGACTAATGTAGCTGGTCTAGGCCTTACAATGTGCCCCATAGAACAGCGTAAGGCGATGACGATAGCAGCAACGACGTTTGGCAGTTGGTTAGATCCCTTTCCCTTCCCATGCCAAAGTTAGGCATTCATAAATCGGAGCCACATCCCTATTATAGCACACAATGTTAATTTTATGCTGTTCATCTACGTGGTTTCTATTTTCACAAGGCTATTCTCTGTAGCTAGCATTCTAAAACTTCCAATGCCTGGCCTGTCCTATGTTACATCCAAAATGTAGCGTATGTAAACTGGGCAACTGACTTTACATTATCCCGCGTCTCTGTTCTCAGTGAAATGCATTTAATAAATGTTATGATACGTCTTTTTAATGGTTTTTGTGCAAATAAACTCATGGAAATCCTATGTAAATGTGACAACCCAAAACTAATGTTGCACATGCAAAATACTTTAAGTATTGAATGACTGTATACTTTGAAATTCGCTAGCTTTGTTTTATAACGTGAATCATATCATCAGCTTCTAGAATGCAAAGGTTGTGAATTTGAGCATAGGTTCCAAATCTTTAACTCTCGGCGTAAAAAGATGGGTGTAAAATTCAGTGACCTATTTCTTCTCATTGAATGGCTTGAAAGAAACTTTAGATACTTATCTGTAGTTCTACCGTTGGACTTTTCAGAAATTTCGAATATTTTTCAAAATTACAGCGTATCTTACATTTCAACTCATTTGAGGATGTGACGTCATTAAATTTCTAAATCATAAACCAGAAGAGTGACAGACTTTTGCTTGATGCCATATTGTATGCATCCATAAACTATGGTTCTCTGCGAAATTATTTCATGTTACATCAAACAGTTTAGAAATTAAGATGGTTTAAAGTTTTTTTGAAAATCATTCTTGAATTCTTGAAAAAGAAGAAAAACTCTCTAATTCTGAAAATATTGAAGATTTCAGAAAAGTCCAACGGTAGAATTATAGAGAAATAGCTAAAGTTTCTTTGAAGTCATTCAGTTCAAAGNGCTGTTCATCAATTAAAATGCAAATAATCCATGAACTCAAAGTGACCTAAAAGAGAAGGCGATTTCCTAAGCTCCTTAGATAACGAAATATTGATTTAAATGTTTAATATATGAAAGGAAGTGAAATAATCGAAACTGTGAATAAACCATTTGATGAGAATATGAATATTTGATGAAGCGATTATGTGTAAAATTTAAACATCAAACAGCAAGATCAACTATGACCATTCAATGATCTTCAGATGATCGGCAGTATTCAGAAATATAAATGCAATTACTGTTGCTAACGTGTACACTTAGAAACATTAACCAAACTTAGGGGTTATCAAGGTGCGGTCATCTGTGTCTTTTAGAGTTTCATTCACATTAAGACCCATCAACGTAAATTCTTTTCACAAATTAAGAATGAACTTATGTTTAATCAAGGAAATCAAAGATTTTACCATCTGCTTGCCAAGATATCTACATGAATTTGCACATGGCTTGGAATATTAAGACCGTGTCTCATGGCTTCAAGGCTTTATAAAGATCCATTGTTAACCATGATTCTTTGCAACCCGAAAGTCGAATCCTGAGCTGTCCTGTTGGGTGGTGTACTGCTTTTGAAACCTTTGCTCATTCTCAGGGCCGTATGAAGCATCCTAAACTTATGGGGCACGACACCACAAAGGCACTATTTTATTAAGCTGAAGGGGCATAGGGCCTTTTTTGTCATAATTGCAATGTCTTCGGGGAACGTGTCCCAGTGCCCTCTGGTTCCTACGTCTCTGCTCATTCTTTGTTTTCAAATGTACTGTACCTGCTTATTAAACTCACTTGTGGTCGTTGTAAGGTGTATTTCAAACTTCCAATGCCTGGCCTGTCCTATGTTACATCCAGAATGTAAACATGTAAGCTGGACACCTGACTGTACATTATCCTGCGTCTCTGCATTTAATAAATGTTATGATACGTATTTTTAATGGTTTTTGTGCAAATAAATTCATGGTGATTCGATGTAAATGTGATAATCCCGAACTAATGTTGCACATGCAAAATCCTTTAAGTATTGAATGACTGTATACCTTGAAATTCGTTAGCTTTGTTTTATAACGTGAATCATATCATCAGCTTCTGGAATGCAAAGGGTGTGAATTTGAGCATAGGTTCCAAATCTTTAACTCTCGGCATAAAAAGATGGGTGTAAAATTCAATGACCTATTTCTTCTGATTGAATGGCTTAAAAGAAACTTTAGATACTTATCTGTAGTTCTACCGTTGGACTTTTCAGAAATTTTGAATATTTTTCGAAATTACAGCGTATCTTACGTTTCAACGCATTTGAGGATGTAACGTCGTCAAATTTCTAAATCATAAGCCAGAAGAGTGACAGACTTTTGCTTGATGCCATATTGTAGGCATCCATAAACTATGGTTCTCTTCGAAATTATTTCATGTTGCGTCAAACAGATTAGAAATTACGATGGTTTAAAGTTTTTTTGAAAATCATTCTTGAATTCTTGAAAAAGAAGAAAAACACTCTAATTCTGAAAATATTGAAGATTTCAGAAAAGTCCAACGGTAGAATTATAGAGAAATAGCTAAAGTTTCTTTGAAGTCATTCAGTTCAAAGAAATAGGTCACTTAATTTATACCAACCTTTTACAGATTNATGTGACGTCATTAAATTTCTAAATCATAAACCAGAAGAGTGACAGACTTTTGCTTGATGCCATATTGTATGCATCCATAAACTATGGTTCTCTGCGAAATTATTTCATGTTACATCAAACAGTTTAGAAATTAAGATGGTTTAAAGTTTTTTTGAAAATCATTCTTGAATTCTTGAAAAAGAAGAAAAACTCTCTAATTCTGAAAATATTGAAGATTTCAGAAAAGTCCAACGGTAGAATTATAGAGAAATAGCTAAAGTTTCTTTGAAGTCATTCAGTTCAAAGAAATAGGTCACTGAATTTATACCAACCTTTTACAGATTTGGAACCTATGCTGTGAATTTGATGAATTTGATGAGATCAGGTCTTCGATTACTTGCAGCTAGCAGATTCTTGAATCTATGTTTACATATCATTAAACTTGTTCTTAATACTTCTCACAATGCCTGCTGTTAAAAGAAACGAAAAAACCTGGTTTGACGTAGAATCCTAAAAATAAAAGTAAAATGACTGAACCAATCAAGTGTATGCTGCAATAATTTCTATTGCACTCTCAGTGTTTGAAGGAACACTGGTTGAAAAGGCTGTCTAGCTAGAGTGGAATATGCATGCCTTCTTGGCCTAATGGCAGCCACATGTCTTAGGTAGCAAATTAAGAGCATGCGAAAGCAACAAATTCAAGGAAAGAAGAAAGTATACCTTGTGAAATTTATACCATCCTCAGTCAAGTCGAAGAAACCCACTTCTTGAAGTATCGAGTTGTCAAATTAACCAAACACAAGTTAGCCGTTTACAAGATCAGCTTGATGAATGAAAGGTCAAACAAAACATGATGAAGATATTTGTTTGAATATTTACGTCGCATTTTCTCGTGCGTTCTACAGCACTGATTTATTCATAGTGCTACCACCAGCTTCAGAAATTCAAATAATGGACATACCAGTCGTAAAGTCACCGGGCGCTGAGGGTATACTTATAGAAAGGATGTATTTGCACGAAATCCATTCATCTACTGATATGTATTCAGGCACCTACTGGGAGTCAGAAAATCGTATAAACTGTATGAAAGTTGTGCAGGAAAAGCAATGCGGCCAATTTGTAATATTTCAATTTCATCATCTTACTAAGGCTTCAACTCTCATAATTTTAGGAGCATCGTTTTCTTCTGATTTCAGGACCTGCTATTTCTCAAATTTCCAAAAAGCCAAAAAGCAGCCAAGAGCACTGACGAGAGAGCATAATTATAATTCAAGACTTTCCATAGCATTAAAAGGCAATGGCTGAGCTCAAGAAAAACACTATTCTTCCACTTTGATAGTTGAAAAATGGATTAAATTGAGCAAGGCACTTGCAGTTTCAGCAAAGCCCATGGAAGCTAGCTTTCGGTAATTCTGAATTTGACATTAAGATTGTGCGCTGTAAATTATGAATGAATTTTCAAAATTAAGTCAACCCATCAGCCAGATAATGAAGGTGTAATTTTTCAAATCAATTCGATAGTTTTTGTTGTAAGATGTTTCAAGCAGTATATACATTTTTCTGACTCCCCTTGTAGCTATCTATTTATTTATTCATTCTTTCGTTCATTCATTTATTCATTTATTAATTAATTTGTTTTCCAATCAATCCAATTAATCTATTTATTCATTCATTTTATCTATCCATTTATCCTTTCATTCACTTAATTCATTTCCTGTTTTCATGTCTTCAGCCTCCACTCTTGACGTAACACGATTTGGTTTTGGGGCGTCCTGAATCTAAAAATTCAAGTTGATTTCATAGTGCTATGGACGTAGAATCACGATTTAAGTCCTTTCACGCATTGAATTGAATTGCTGCTGCTGTTGCTGTTTCAGTAAATAGTAGCGAAAGTGAAACTTTAGGGGAGCGAAACTAAACGAGACTAATGAGTCTACTACGGGCATTGTGGCGGGTTTGCAAAATTCATAGATTGCGCTTTGGCTCATAGGCTCAAGAATTGGCTCAAAATTTCTGATGAAAGTTGATATGGATTTGGCCACAGAATTTATTTCAAGATTATGAACACTGGCGACTTTAAAGTCGCTCCGCCGGGAAGCAAGAAATGTTGAGTGCGAGCGAAGCGAGCGCTTTTACTTCCTAGTAAGCAAATAAACGAACGACCCAAACTAAACAAAAACAAGCGAGGAGCAAAAGTTGATGACATACACATCTTCAAAATGTGATGAAATGAAATATACATAACTGGTGAGGTGATCAAAGAAATAATAAGAGAAATTTCACATACTTAATTGCTTTGAGAATCTATTCTCGCACAATTGTTACCACATTATTCCAGCATGGAACTGAAGTTATATTTTTCTAATGTTCGTGGATCATTTTCATTTGGCACAATGTTTGGATGGATACAACTTCAGAACATAGCAATAAAAATTTAGCCAACATCAGAGAACATCTTAAATTATACAACCATTTTTTCCACGTTATTGCCAAAACTCTTTTTCATATAGTGTCAGCTTCTGACTTGAGAAATGAGTGTAGATTTTCAGGTCTTATAGTTCGGTTGCAGCTATTTTCTTCTGACTTTGCAGAGAATTCGGCATGATGGGAAACTTGCCCAAAATCTTTTACAATAAACAAAAGGGAGCCCTATTTGTTTCAGGAAGTCCACCAACTTTATCTTTATGAGAAAAGTGCCAATGAATTGTGAAAAGTGCGCCTAAATTTGAAGTACTTCCTACGGCCTTGGATTCTCGTCAATTCTTATTGCAGCTATTAATAGGCACAATCTTTAGATATGCACAACTTTTGAAAATCAAATAAATCAAATCAGCAAACCCTCCAAATATAAAACCTCACAACGTCTTACCGTGCTACGGTAGTTTCTAGCTTGACTGCAGATTCCTTTTAGTCTTATGTTTCGGTTGCAGCTATTTTCTCATGACTTTCATGAACATTTTAATGATCAAATTTAAATAGGCACAATCTATAAATAGGCATGTTTGATTTTTGAAAGCATGACAAAAATTAGCTATCAGCTACACCATTCCCTTAATGGTGACCGGAAGCAAACATTTTTAATGATGCTAATGAACTGCACTGTCGAATGATAAGGAATCCTGTTTAAATTTCTTTGATACCTCATTTTCTAATCAAGCTATCCACTGATTTTAAGTTTCAGCTGATGATGTTATTTTGTTTGCAAATTACTCTGATAATATATGGAAATACAGACCAGCTGTATCTGATCTTTGAGAGGATTCAGTTGTAAGGAAACATTTTATACAAATTGCTTCATGACTTAATGTGATGCTTAGAAAGGCATGTTAATTGTGCAAAGCTCTTTAATTAGATTTCTCTTTGGAAACATAGTCAACCTTGTACATTTTCTTTACTTTTTGCAAACAAAATAACCTCATCAGCCAATCGTACAAAGCAGTGGATAACTCGAAAATGAAACAAGGTATCAAGAACATTTAAACGACATCCTTCATCATTCAACTGCAATATTCATTTGCATCAAAAAACTTTTCGCGTCAGATCACCTTTAAAATCTATTACTTAACGCCTTACCGATCGATAACTGTAGCTGCTCTCTTGATCATGAACGTCTTATGCTCGGTCTTATGTCTTATGGCTCGATCGTAGCTACATTTTTCTCATTGTCGTGACTACTATGAGTCTCCAACTCTTCCTTTTAGGAGCGTAGCAATTGCTGTCGTTTTCAAAAGAGCCTTCCTGTATAATCCGGTCTCCAACTGTAACTGCTCGAGATTTCTCACACCGCTGTTATTGTGCATGCGACCGCGCTCAGTTTGAAAAACGACTTACAGTGTTTCTGCTCTGTTTCTACATTTACCCGCTCCTTTCGGCTCAGTCCACGTGTACTTTATGATTTGCGTTCTAACAGCAGATGGGGAGTCGGGTTTTTTAGAAGATGCTAGCACATATTAATTCCGACGAAGCAGGAAAGCGCACGAGTTAGAATATGGCGATTAGGCTGTAACCAAAATTATGTTTCTCCGTAGAGATTTGCAAATAAAGATCAGTATAGTTCACTGATGGCGCTATCAACCAAGGGAATTAGGTTCTTAAGTCTCAAATCGACCTCTGATAACTCGATCAAAACCTCTCTTCTGGGAAATGAAGGGTCGATTTGCCGCAAGTCTATTTCGTCAAAAAACTTTTAACTTTCAGATAGATAGGCTTTTACAGTTGACAAATAGACTTGGTGCAAGTCTAATTACAGCCTTGCCATTACAACTTGCGTATTGGTTGAATCAAATAGTATTTTAGTTGCTGTTGTTGTTTCAATTTCATTGAGGTCGTATTGGCATATTAGTTCTGGGAGTGAGGAGCGAATCTACGAAGATTGCTGTAATTCTAGTCTCAAATGTCAATGAAATTGATTTTCCTCCTAGCCCGTATTGTAGTCATGGTCCATTTTCAGATGATATTTTCAAAGAAAATGTTCTGTAAATACGTGAACGCTGTTGATGTGCTATACTTGCCTGTTCTTTGAATGCAACTTTTCTTTGATTGTCTTCTTTAAATGCTGAAGAAATGATCACAAGGTCAAGAATAGTAATTCTGCGTATCTTTGCATTATCTATCAATCATCGGACTCTTCTACGCTGATTTTCCACATTAGGCCAATTTCTTCAATGTTAGCAGCGGAAAACGAACTGCTTTTGCTTTCGTAATGTTGATCAACAGTGTTTCACGTCCTGCCGTACTTTTGCCATCTTTGGAAAGAGTTTTTGAGTAAACAGTTTACTCAGCCGCAGAAAATTTAAAGAGCTAGTTAATTATTAATCAGGCCTCTTTCAGTGGTGTTTCATAGCTTTATGTTTGAACTTCGAGTTAGATTTCCCCTATTTATGGCTATGGAAGGTGTTTTCTTTAATATTTTATACAACGCTAACAAAAAGAGCTAAAACAGTAAAAACCAGGACCGACGCTTCACATCCGAGAAGACTCCTACGTGACAACGCCCGTCCTTTCGCCGCTTTCACAACAGGCAAAAATCTAAATAATAGAACCTTGCTTTTGTTTTGCCTCCCTTGAACACACCTTCGTTGTGCCTCCCTGAACATTTCATTTGATCAAAGTGTTGAGCAACTGGAATTTAAAGCATAGTAACAGAGTTAAAACAGTCAAATGCGCTTCTGAATCATCATATCTTATATTCTGATGTCCATTTGCACACTACATCCCCTTCCAACACATCAAGAGCTACTCTTGTTGAAATAAATTAATAAAATCAACCCTTTCGGGAAACTATGATTCATCATCACCATTCGGTGACATCAAGATTCGTCGTTATTTTCCTCAGTAGTCGCGGCCCTCAGCTCATCCTACGCACTGTTCAAACCAGGGCCGTAGGAAGATCCAATTTTATTATTATTATTATCAATTTCTTTACCGTTGGATACATAAAAATATAGCTAAAAGTAATCAGCTAATTAATTCCAACGTTAGTTAAAATTTTAAATACAAATGTTACATCAGAAAAAAGGGAATACAATATTTACAAGTCATCAAAAGTATACAGTATAAAGGCATAAAAGCGTATAAAAGCAGATGGGCAATTTTCTCCGTTCCAATTTTTAATTTTTGTTTTAAACTGACAAAGAGATTCTGAATTTCGTATAGTTGGTGGTAACGTTTGCCACAGCTGTGGACCTTTAAATCGGATGCTTTCTGTCCCGTTGTTGACAGATCTCACCCTAGATTGGAAGAATTCGTTATTGCTACGCAAATTGTAATGACTTTCATTTTCGCAGAAAATTTCGTGCATGAATGAAGGGCTCAGGTTATTTTTTGTTTTGTACATCTCAGTCATAAGTAACTGCAAGCTCTTTGCATGAATCGTAACAGCACAGTCCTTCTCTAATAGCTCGCTATAAGTAGATTCAGTATCCTTATAAGTAATTCTCAGAGCCCTTTCCTGTATTTTGTTAATTTTTTGGCTGAGCTGCCTGCTGTGAAACATCCAGATTAAAGGACAGTATTGAAACTGACTGGTAATAAATGCCCTCATGAGTGTTCTTAGTTTGCTCTGATCCATGTAAGGGGATATGCGAGCAAGTGCATAAAGTTTATTGCTAGCCTTTTGACACAATTTGGAAACATGATTACCGAAGGAAAGTTTGCTATCAATTTGAACTCCGAGTAGCTTCTCTTCGGAGCTATTTACAACATCAGCATTTCCAATCCTAACAGTAACAGGATCATCACACCTCTGCCCAAGAACCAAAAGATGGCATTTATCTGCATTTAATTTCATAAAGTTGTCGGTAAACCATTCTAAAGCTACACTACAGTCATTTTCAAGCCTATGAGCTATATTGCCCAGGTTCTTATCGCAGGCATAGATTGTAGTATCATCTGCATAATTACATATATCCGAGTTTTGAATGAAGAGTAGAAGATCATTAATGTATATGTTGAATAACAGAGGCCCTAAGACTGACCCCTGANAATTTTCTATGCAATCATTAAATATTTTCGTCAAAGGTTTTACACATACATCAGAATTGGATTTAAGAATTTTAGGAGGAATATTTTTGTGCGTTGTAGCTTTTTTAGGATTTAGATTCCTAACCTCTTTGTCAACAGTATCAGGGGTAACTTTCTGAAAAGTAAAGGAACCAGCATCTTGATAGCGACCTTTAATCTTTAATTTTCAGAATGCTAGGATGATTGGAAAACTTATGTACGGCCTCATCAATAGGATCTGTGATTCCTTCTGTTGCATTTTCGTAATTAGAGTTTTCATTTATGCCAAGGGAATCCGTCACAGTGACGAAAAATTCGTTCATAGCTTCTGCTACCTCAACATCGTTGGAAATAATGGTTTCATCTTCGATCAACACTATTTTATTCTTAGATTGTGATTTGTCCGAGAAAAAAGGTTTCACAGTTTTCCAGAATTTCTTATTATCAGTGACAAGTGAGATGTCTAGGTTATGTAATAATTTCTTTTTTCCTTCCGAAATAACTTAACACAAGAGTTTCGCTGCTTGCGAAATTTGCAATAATGCAACAATCTTTTATCTATGCATATGGGTAGTTAGACACTGCTGGTGTGCTGCTATGGAGGAGCGCTGCAACTAAAATGTACCTGTGGAGGTGGAGGAATAATTTCTAAAGCTCTGTGGAGGAGGTAGCGTTACAAATAGTTTTTTGTGTGTTTCGAGCTAATTTTTGCTCGTTGTGCGTCACCTTATTACTGGCCCGTGACTTTTGATTTTTTAGTGTTTAGCCACCTTAAGTGCAGATCCATCTTGACCCTAAACCTCCAGTCTCCAACTCTAGGATTTCATAAAGAAGATCTACTTTCAAGTAAACTACAGGTGATTACAGTTTCAAATTCTTGGTTAGGAACTTCTTGAAAGTATGAACAAAGGTAGTAACTGAAGCAATTCAAACATAGGATTTAGGCAGCTCTGAGAATTTATACCAATGTTTAATGCTGGTTATCAATAGATCCAGAAAAGCCACATTACAAATACGAAGAGATGCTGCTGCCAAATTCTTCAATACCTTTCTAAACATTTAACATTCCAGGATATCTTGTGAAACAATGTAAAAACTGCATCTCTTTTCTTGGCATAAAAGCTAGAGATTTTGATTAGTAGTTCCTAATTTAAGCTCTTTGGCACAGCTTTATAGTAGGAACAAAAATAGTATCAGATGCACAGCAAACATTATACTTAGACGGATCTGCAATTTTATACCGCTGATTCTTGCAGATTTTCTAGAGATGAAATAAATCCAGAAAAAAGCCTGTTGCAAACATGAAAGATGCTACTGCCAATATCTTTAATACCGCTGTAAACAATTAGACATCCCAGGATAGCTTGTGACACTATGTAAAACGTGAGGTTATAAGCTAACTTACTTAATTGTTCTGTTATTAATTTTTGCCAAAACTTACTCACCAAAATATTTTACAGATTGCTCTACCAACGACCATTAGAAACTACTTTCCATATGAAACCATCTCTTTTCCTTGCAAGGAAGGTAGAGATTTTATCGGTCAATTTCTAATTAAATCTTCTTTGGCACATCTTCAAAGTATAAGCAAAGATATGCATACTGTCATAGTTGTTGTTTTCTGTAGATCTAAAGGTTCTGTAGATCTTTTTATCACATTGGGATGGAGTCGAAATGGCAAAAACCTTTTCGTCTCCAGGCCCTGCGGACGAGATTGATTCTGGCTATCAAGAACTATATACCAGGAGATTAGCATAATAGAGAAAAGTTCTATTGGTTTTAACCTGTTCTTANAACTACTTTCCATATGAAACCATCTCTTTTCCTTGCAAGGAAGGTAGAGATTTTATCGGTCAATTTCTAATTAAATCTTCTTTGGCACATCTTCAAAGTATAAGCAAAGATATGCATACTGTCATAGTTGTTGTTTTCTGTAGATCTAAAGGTTCTGTAGATCTTTTTATCACATTGGGATGGAGTCGAAATGGCAAAAACCTTTTCGTCTCCAGGCCCTGCGGACGAGATTGATTCTGGCTATCAAGAACTATATACCAGGAGATTAGCATAATAGAGAAAAGTTCTATTGGTTTTAACCTGTTCTTAAGGGATGGGACGGTCTAAGATCCAAGACCCAAAGATTCAAGATCCAAAGATCCAAGCTTGAAATTTAAGATCCAAATTTAAGATCCAAATTTAGTTTTTAACACATGTTTTGACCTTGCAAGATAAGCATTATAATGCTGTCAGACACAGTTATAAATTGTCAGTCTTTTTCACAGATAAAAATGACCCTCACTGATGTTTTGACTTTACATGTAACTGAGTTTAGGGCGGAGCTAATCTGTAGAGAAAGAGATATCATAAAGTTTATACAAAATCAGATTTTGCAAACCCTAAACTTATTTTCCTCCCTTGTCCAGCATAATAGAGTTAACAAAAGAAAATAAAATTTCTAAACATTGTTTAATGGTTAGAGTTTGACCTTATATTTCATCTGTTTCTTCCCATAATCACATAGAGATATGCTCAAATCCTATTTCACAAATTCTTCAAAACACTCTTAGCGAGTTACATGGTTGTTATCGTAAACTCGCTATCATCCACTAAACACAACTTTTAAAGATTTATGAATGCAGCTGGAAGAACTACGTGATTTTGATAATATCTTCTTTTGCCTGACAGGTAAAGGTAAAGATATAGGTGAAGATGAAGAGGAAATTGCGGTTTATAGCGCCAATCGCAGAAATAGATAAGGCCTAATCGGGGCCTAATCAAGTCTGCGACCCCTTTTCATGACGCTCAGAGGCTCGAATCCGGTCCCCCTGACTGTTATGGTAACAAAGTCAGTAGATTACAACACTGTGCCACCTCCGCAACATTGTGCAAGTCTCTTTTTTAGTTCGGTTGGAATGTTTTTGACCGCAAAATTTGGCTGCATCCTTCGGGTATCTTTCTTTCTTATACAACGTCTGGTTGTATTGGTAAAAAAAAAACTCTTCAGCATTTCCATTAAGAGGGAAGAATTTCTCCACTAAAAATCGATCGAGATCTTTTGCAACAACTATTTCGTGGGTCAGAGTAAACATTCCTGGGCCTTTCCCATCCTACACAAAACGCGGGGCCTTTGCAATGGAAGCTAGAATTCAGCCATCTTGCGCGCGTACTAATAAGCAGAACCACCCTAGCCTCCAGATTCCCCTCTAGGATGGAAAATAAGAAGCTATGCAAAACTTTCCGTTATCTTCACAAGACCTTTCCTTTTTCAGATTTATTTGAGTGGTATCCTGTAAATTTGTCGCCAAAAGCTGCATGATACAGGTTTAAAGAGAAGCCAAAACACATTACACTACCCGCCAATAGCTACAAAAGAGCTTATATCATCTTGAGATGAAGCTGTATGATCTACAGGGTTTTTCCTATTGCTATGCATCAGAAAGGCTAGGAAAGAAAACCTCATACCAGGCGATGCTGTTTTAATCAAGTGCCTAAAGTTTTAGTCAGTTCCTGATCTTTGTGCGGACCTTTTATGAAAACGGCTAAGAAACAAGTAAGTCGTACCGTTACTATTAGAATGAGAGTGTTAATTTAGATTTTCGTGCCGTCTAATTTCGCTTTCAATGCTCCTCCCTTGCAGTTGCATTCTGTTTGTTTACATTAAACTGAAATTTTTTCGCACGGCGGGAATAATTCGCTACATTTCCGCCCTTTTAATTTGGTGGTAATTCAATTTACTATTTCAGAATACAAGATCACGGGGCTCCAAGAAGTTCTTTTCTGGAGTCTGTTTGTGCTTGTCTTTCTTTTTTACTGTGCAACTTCAGTGCAGCCCCAGTGCAGTTGAACGCAACGTTGTAAGCTCGAACTACTTGATATCTTGGAAATTCAAAATTTTCCTTTGTTAGGTGTGGGTACAACCTAGACTCATTACCTGGGTCCCTTGTTTCCTCCTCTGCTCAGTGACTTGAACGCTAACGCTGTGGTAAACAGAGACTCAGTACTCAGAAAACCTGACCCTATTTAGGCCCTCCCTACAAGAACTTGTGGCGGCAATATGCTCGCCAGATTAGAGCTTCAATTGATATTTCGAACCTTGCAGTATAATGGAAGAAATTGCTACTCCTTGAGAAAATGCGTGGGTATATTGCTGTAAAGATACACAGGTGAAAAATGCTTCAGTTGCAATGATGATCTTCGTTTTTTTTATTGACCCATGATTTTTTAGCTAACCCATGATTTTTTAGCTAAAAGTACGCAGCAGCTATTCCTAAGGGCAAACAGTTCTATAGCGGCGTTTGTTTGTTGGGAATGAAATTGTGATAGAATGGTGACTACTCGAAACTTCCTACACAGCCTGGTAACTTCAAGGTTATACACGGAGATGTGCTGTGGAACAAAAATGGGCTCTTAAGATCCAAAAATAGATACCTCGAGGAATTGGAAAAGCATACATCTCTAAACTAGAGTGCTGTTCAAATGTCTCCATATATAACTTTTAAACAGCAGCAAAATTGGCAAACAGGACGCTAAAAAGTCAAATACAGCTTGTGCAAAATTATTCTCCACACATGTTAAAACAAATAAACGAACGGTGTTCGCTCACGGGTCTCTTTTAACTGTTTCAATACACCCGTTTTTCAATGAATTCATAATTAGCTTTCCAAAGCAGAAAGGACGCTTCTTTGGTTTTTTGGAGCCATAAATCATATACAGAGACCAGCAGAGTAAATATTATGGACATTTTTGTCTGGAGGGTGCAGCTTTTAAAAGAGATACTGTTTCAGCTCTTTAAAACTGGAGCCTGAATTTTAATCACAGAGCTTATGGTCAAGTAGAGTCAAAAGTAGTCATGTTTTTAATTATGAATCGGTGCTACTAGCATATCTTTGCAGAACTACAACTTTTGTGAAGAGGAAATTTCGAAATTGTTCTGCATGGTGCCACAATGCAGCAAGGTTTGGATAGATAGCATGCTATTTATAGCAGCCTTTTTGAAGTGAAATAACGTTGCGTTTTTTACCGCCAATCGCTGGGATTGCAGAAGTAGATGGGACCTAATCGAGTCCGCTCAATTGGTGGGGCTTGAGGATAGCCTGCGTGCAGACTCAACTCCTAGTTGAGTCTGCACGCAGGCTACTTGAGGATGGCTCGAACCCCGTCCACCTAACTGTTCTGGCTGCAAAGTCGGAAGATTACACCACTGCGCCACAATGCCTTCAACAGATTCGAGGCTATGTTTTAGTTGGTTTGACAACAATCAATAAGTAATAATTGTATTATTGGAGAATTTTCCAACTTCAGAGACTTTGCAGCAATCATTTTGAAAGCATTATCCGATATGCTTATAAGAAGTAATCTATTTGTGTACTTTAATCTATAATAGTCCCATGTACAGTAGATCGTATGTAGATCGAACTAATTTCAGCATAACAGGAGAACTTCCAAGAAACTAATCACAAAATAGTCATGATCAAGATGTTACAATATACAGAAAAGAAACAATAATCTTACCTTTCAAACTTTTTTTCTATTCCTTTATAGCCTTTTTGTTGGGGATACGAACAGGCTAAGTTGACAGCCTCGAGGAATCTCCTGAAAAAGGGCTCCAGATCGCATGCGCATTAACGATTTACTTATGCAAATTAGCCTTAGCGGAATCACTCCTGTTTTGCTGTTCTGCTGCGTGGAGACCAGCAATGGCGGCAGAAAGGAACGAGTTGCTGCGAAGCGAGATTCAAGGGAATGAAGGACAGATTCAGTCGAAGTAGTGGCAAAAGGTACGACTATTACAATTTTTTATGAACTCTTATGATACTAGGTATNCGAGGCTATGTTTTAGTTGGTTTGACAACAATCAATAAGTAATAATTGTATTATTGGAGAATTTTCCAACTTCAGAGACTTTGCAGCAATCATTTTGAAAGCATTATCCGATATGCTTATAAGAAGTAATCTATTTGTGTACTTTAATCTATAATAGTCCCATGTACAGTAGATCGTATGTAGATCGAACTAATTTCAGCATAACAGGAGAACTTCCAAGAAACTAATCACAAAATAGTCATGATCAAGATGTTACAATATACAGAAAAGAAACAATAATCTTACCTTTCAAACTTTTTTTCTATTCCTTTATAGCCTTTGCTTTTCTTTCTCACAGGACAAATGCTTCGAACTACGAAATAAGGCAAGAAAATCCAGAAAAATGTATGACATAATTTGCCTTGCTTGGTCGCAAACTTCTAATTTTGATCAAAGTGAACAACCAACTGGTTGATGATCTAGGTATAACATGTCATGGCTGACTGGTCACGTTGTTTTCTTCGTCGTCAAGGGAACAGGTTGGCTTATAACTAATACTTTGTTCGTCCTACACACATTTGACTCATTTTTAGGATAATTTATCTCCAGATTTGGAGAATGTATGCATCAATAATAATTCCAAATTTATTAAAAAATTTTCCCTATTTACTACTGTGCACTTAACAACAGAAGTGGAACAAGTTAAGAAATAATTCAAATGCCTATAATTCTCCGCTGCAGCAAATTGCAGAACGAGGGTTGATAAAAACGGTCCTGATAGCTTTATTTGCATAACTGTTGTTCTTTTTGCGCAAGGTGATTGGTCAATTTTGGAGGCTGTGTCTATTGTCAGCCAATCAAAAATTGCTGCTTATCCTCATGATCGTTTTTTGTATGACTTTATGAGGGGTATGAAAATAGTCTAAAGTGAATCCTGCAAATCTAGTTCTTCAGAAGTCAAGTCAATTCATTCCTGATACAAATTCTTCTTAAAGTGATTCTTGAATGCAACTGCTTGCTCTTTTCTCGTAAAAAAATTGCTCTCAAAAAAACGTATTTCTCTTTCCACCTCGTTTGTTTTTTCAAAGTTTGCTGGTTCGCCCACCGGACCGGAAAGGCAAGAAAGAACACTTGGCAAACCAGGTAAATTCTTTGCTCAGCAAAAACTTCCGTTAAATTAATGGCGTGTCACATTTTTAGCCCTGGTCTAGCTAGTGACCTCTTTCTCTGTGTTACATTTCTAATCGAGCGTTTTATTGAACTGTCAGCTTTACTGTAAAAGAAATGAATTTGACCAAAATACAAAATCTTGTTGCAAAACCAATTGAGCCTAGCAGCTAAGTAGGTCTAGGCCCTCGATCTGGCATTCACGACATTTGCGTTCAGCTTAGAATGTCTTAGTCTCCTAATTGCCAACCAAAGGGGAAGAATGAAATAATGAAGATGACTCGAATTCGATTAACTTAAATTGACTTTCTATTTGATGTGCAAGGAAGCTAAGACCTTCTAAATCCCATTTGCAAAAATAACCTTATTGCTTATTGCAGGATAAGGATCTTCGCTGGAACATGGCAAAATTGAGTTGCAGTGATCACAATAGATGATTGCGCTAAAGATGGCAGCGAGGAGCTTTATTACCAAGATGCATTGCGTTCCAACTTTGAATCTTTAGCGATTCTGTAGGAATTCGATCAAAGAACGCAATGCATCTTGGTTGAAACCAGCCGATGAAAAAATACCCCAGCAGAGCAGCGATTATGTACCCTGCGTGCAGACTCTACTGATTTCTTTTCATTTCAGAGAGGTTTCTACTGGAGGGGAAACCTCTCTGAAAAGAAATCAGTAGAGTCTGCACGCAGGCTACGATTATGATGCCTTGTGTTCCCTAAGCAAAGTTGGTCAAAGGAGACTTTCTGGTGACTCACGGAATTTGAGCAAACGATGTAGTGCGCAAAAAAGAATACTGTACGCCTATTTTGAAGAAAAAATTGTATAATAGCCTTGGAAAAAAAATAGAATTGAGGCTTTGCTTTGAAGATTTCACTTCTCTTTCAAGCCTGAAAATTGTTCTATTGGTCACTGCTCTAGCCTTTTCTTTAGTTCAGTGGACACAGGGTACACAATTAAGCATTATCATCAATACACAGCGTAGTGGCTGCTTCGATGGTCTGCCAGCGCCGCTAACCGAAAGTGAAGAAAATTTCCTTCTGGAAGGCCCCCCCAGTTTATCAACCACTGCGAGTAAAACTCTTCCATGTATTTGAGAAAGTAATGCGAAATTTTCACTCTTTTCACAGTCGACAAAAGTTCATTTACCTGCTGTCTTGCGAAGACCAGAAACTAGTCTTAGAGGTTGCAAAATAGGTAAGCGATGCCTTTAAACTACGCACAAATATCCCTGCTCTAATACCATCGAATTATCCTGTAATTACTAGCCATCGTATACATAGCTTTAATTTTCTCGTTGTTAGTTATTTTGTTCTTCTTTATAGTTCTTTTCATACTTCTTGAGATCTTTATTCTGTATTCATGTTTTGTTCAGTTAATAGTCTAGATTTGTTTAGTTTAGTAGACGACGCTCCTTGTAAGTGTAGCATCTCTAAATTGATTGAAATTTAAATTAACGATCCTTCTACGGTGTAAAGCTTGCGGGCACGCTTCTAAATCACATGAAAAACACCCTTGTTTAATTGCAAGGGTAGATGCAAAGCACCTGATTACTAAAACAGAAATATGGCAGCCACCATAGTCAACTCTGCAGGCACTAAAGACCGACTGGTGGGCCCGGAAGAAATAATCAACACTACTCCCTTCAGAATTAAAGAAATGTTTCCCTGTCATTGTGCACTTTAGCTTGCATTCCCCTTTGAAATATTGCCCCCAACACTTAAAAGGATCATGTCATTTTGCCATTGGTGACGTAAATTTGATTGTAGTAATTTATACCATCTGAATATTCACTTTAATTCATTACGATAGATTCTTCAGATATTCCATGAATTCATTCCTTTTAGCAATGTTTCGATGCAGAACTAAATGCTGAGCTCAAAAAAGTCATCCAGACTGCTATAATTCTAGCAGGAGTAAAGATATTTAGCTTTAGTCCTACAGATTGCAATAGATGTGCGAATGTGGTAGAGAATCACTACATCAGAAAAACATCTATTCCATTAAGGCTGAGAATTTTACAGAGAATCATTCATTGATTTGCTATAGCAATGTTTCGATGCAGAATTGAATGCTGAGCTCAAAAAAGTCATTCAGACTGCTATAACTATAGTAGTTGCAGAGATATTTCACTTTTGAGATAGATCCCACCGATTGCAACGTCTCAGCAGACAATCTCTCACTTGAGATCAAATTTTCAGATATGCCATCGAGTGATTTCTTATAGCAACCAGGGGCGCACATTAGGGGGGTGAGACACCCCCCCCCAATAACTTTTGAGTCGGTCCAAAAATTTTCTCAAAAGGGAAAAGTTGGTCCACGACAAAATCGGATGGACTGACTTCGTTGACCGACTTTTTCATGGACCGACCAACCACGACGAAGCTCGAAAGGTCCACAATAGTTTGAATCAAAGTTGGTCCGATTTTAAATGTTGTGGGCAAAGGTCGACCTATGACGACAGTTAGATTATTCACAAGAAGTGCTTGACAATAACTGGGAGAGTCGTTCTAAGCCAAAGCAGAGGATGGCATTTAAAATTATTCTTAGATGCTTTGCAAAATTGCACAGGCTTCCATTTTTAAGGGCAAGCAATCATTGGCTTGTAAAAAGCGGTCAAACACAAAATGGAAGATGTTTGTTGTGCAAAGATTGTCCTGAAGGAACAATGCTGTTACAAATATTCAAAATTTCCAATCTGGCACTGGAGTGCCGGTGGTAGTAGTTATGTGGCGTTGGAAAACAGACACTTGTGTATGAATCCCAAAAAATAAAGGAGACATGGGTTACAAATATTATCCATCAAAGGTGGTATACGCTTCTACCAAAAGCTAACACTGCTGACATTATGATCATAAGGGAAAACCTTCTTAGAGGACAAACACACTAAAACAAGTCGCTTTTGCTAGGCTTTGCGGTGAAGAAGTCGTTGTACTTAAGATTACGCCTATACTTAAAACTCTTGCATTCTAAGCCAAAGTAAAGGATCTTTCTTCAAAAGTTTCCTCGTTCGCTGATTTATAGCATAACTGTCACAAACGATAAAGGTTTCCTTGTCGCTAAAGGCAAGCATGATATTGGGAGATGCATTCTAAGCCAAACTAAAGGATCTTTCTTCAAAAATTTTCCTCGGGCGGTGATTTATAGCATAATTGCCACAAAACGATCAAGGTTTCCTTGTCGCTAAAGCATGATATTGGGAGATGCATTCTAAGCCAAAATATAGGACTTAGCCCCAAAACTTTTCCTGGGGACCCCCTCATTTCAATACCTCCATTTAATTTACCCTGGCCACACTGCTGCTTGTTGACACCCCCCCAAACACAATTTGAAGGTGCGCCCCTGATAGCAACGTTTCGATGCAGAATTGAATGCTGAGTTCAAAAAAGTGAACCAGACTGCTGTAGCTAAGATTTCTTTGAAGCAATTCAGTTCAAAGATATAGGTCATTGAATTTTACACCAACCTTTTTACAATGATAAATTTTAATTTCAAAATTTGGGCATGTCGTGGAGTAAGATTTCTTGCTAATTTCTGATTTAGGAGAGAAAAATCTTTCCTGAAATCATGAGAAAAATCTGGCAAATTAAGTTGAAGACTCGGTAAGATGATAGATTCAAGATGTCAAAAATTGGTTGCATGCTTTCCGTTGAACGATTTTTCAATCGGTAGGAATATCATTTCATTGACCCGGTTGAATTTCGCATAAAAACCGGCACAAATGCATCTTTCAAGAAGTGATCGCGAGAACTGTTTAAATAATAGAGTAATTTTCTGTTGCAGAGAATGTAATGATTAACGTTACCTGGTCATGAATAAAAGCTTTCCTTTACCGTTCTTTTCATTGCATTCGAAATTTTCAGGTACATGTACAGCTCTGAAACTTCTGAAAGCTCAGGCAGAGTGCAGAGTAAATGCTGCACTACCGGTGTGTGTGGTTGCTGAGCGTTTTGAGGCCGAGAAGAAGTGCAAAGTTCAAGGTTGAAAGGCTAGTTTCAGATTTCAAATCTTGATAGTGCAACAGTCGATCTTTGTCATACAAGTTGACTTATCGATTCATCTTATGGCAAACGTGAATCACGCATCTGAAGGCTATCAATCAAAGGATAGGCCATCAATTATAAGACAAAGGTGGATTTAGTACGGGATCTGAGTTGATCTTCAATTAGCTCAATAAAATTCGAATTAAGACATTGGGAAGTGTATATGAAAAAGATATGTGTCTGGGAAACTTTCTAATGCCATGCTCGAAATAGCTAAACCTTGAAGAGGTTTGAAAGTAAAGGGCTCTTCGATAACCACCGGTGAAAGTCAGGGGATTGCATTTAATCGAGAGCTCTCGTTTACGTGACAATGGCAGAAATACTTTTAACATTGTTTCGAGATCTTACTCTGTAATTTGGGAGGCCTTCTAACAAAACTTTCAGTAACAAAAGTATCCTAATATTTTAGAAAATACCTACCAGCCACGGACCTTAGCTTCTTATAAAAGACTAGGAAGTTAAGCGCTCGCTTCGCTCGCGCTTCAACAGTCCTAGCTCCTGCGGAGGGCTTCACCTTAATGTACAGTAACGGGCTATAAAGGAGAATGACACCTCATAATTAATGAGTGCAGTTGTCAGTGGATAGAATGCCAAAACTTCTTGCCATGCTCCCATAAAACAGCACAAACTTTTGTACAGTCACTTATTGATAACCATATCCACTGTCAAAAGATGCTAACCTATTTGATAGAAGTAAATCTTCACTTGAAACATACCCAGGAAAATTTTAGTTGTTTTGTGCGGATTATCATTATGGGACCCATTGATAAGAAAATTCTCAAAAAACTACCCATCTTCCAGAATAATGGTTAAAATGGAACCAATATGAAGGGATCAGGATGACACACCCACCCACATGAGCAGCTCGTCCAGTATCATTTAACAATGAAGTACCCTCCACCTCCCCGGGATCATAAGTGAAAGGACCCTTGGCAGCTTGATTATAATACCCCCTTCTGCTTTGTAAAGTCAATTTAAATTTATGCTGATAAGTTGATTCCCAAATTCATAAGTTGATTCAGCAATATTCTCTTGCTACATTGCACGTCCGAACTGATTGCCATTGACCTCAACTGCCTCAGCATATGAACATCAACAATACCAGGCCTTATTATACTTATATGGTCTTGACAGAATTCCTATGAATGTTTTTAATTTCTTGTGAATTCTTGTTAAAAATTCTGGAATGTCTTTTTCATCTGACTGAAGAGTACCATTGTACACTTGTAATTAGACTTATTTTTCCTAATTTATGCTACATTTAATTATCAATTTTTTATGGCAAAATATTACATAAAGACATACATTGCTAGCCTGCGCAGGCTAATACATTGCATGATATTTACGAGATGGCAAACTATTTGGCTTGAAATCCCAACTTTTAATCTGACAACTTCCCGACAGATAATAGCCACAGATACTACCAGGATCGATACCTAAATCTAAGTTAAGCTTTCATTGACACATTAAAGCCAAAATCATGAAAATTGTTCTGTTAGATTAGCTTCTGCCTTGTCCAAAAATTGCACCATCTTTGCACAGCTTGGTTTACTTATCACCAGTATCACAATTCAGACATAAAGCAAATTGCTGTCTCATTGGATGTCCAGTGGCAGCTGCATTGTAGCCACCAAAGAACACTTTATATACACTCATTTTTTTTTATAAGAAACTAAGGTCCGCGGCTGGTAGGCTATTTCTTAAATTTTTGGGTCAATTTGCTACCAAAAGTTTCTTACGTGTTTCTTATATTTTTATTGCCGGAAGTTTAGAGTTCATATTGTTTTGTCTAAAGGGCTCCCAAATTACTTAGTAAGTCTCTCAAACGAGTAAATAACATGATTCGCACTCAAAATAATGTCCAAACAGTTGCTTTAACGGTACAATGTCAAAATATTTTTTGAATGTTATAGGAAAATTAAAACTGAAAATTACAGAAGTTTCTTAGCTTTTTTCAATTCAGGTAGGGTTGTTTCTTAGCTTTCGAAAAATTGAGCCTACCGTTTCTTATAAGCAGTTTCTTATAAAAAAAATGAGTGTATTGCGCAAACTAAAGCTTACTAGCTCTTTATACCCACCTTCTTATGAATTAATCTCTTCGCCTCACGAGACACATGAGCAGAGAATCTTCGAATCAACGAAACCAGCCTTCAAAGCAGCATATAGTGATTTTGGTGAATCCTTGATTATCATTGCCAACGTCAGTACTTTTATTGACATCATTTCTTTATGCCACTCGCTAAATCATCAATGTTACAGGGAATCGACACTGGTAAAACACGCGAGTTAAAAATAGAAGAGATTACGCCATCTGATTGGAACTCTCGCTTTCAAAACACCATTTCATTGGACCGACAAAAATAGCTGTGGCACAAGACCAATTTAACAGTGTCCATTCCCTTTTTTTTTTATTTTGAGAGGTAGAACGATTTACTGCACGAGCGTAGTGCTCAGCTGTGAAACTTTAGTAAACAAAATTCATTCACGAAGTTTTTAAGTGTCCAAAACATGACTTTTGGGACCCTTTCACGTCAGAAAATGTAAACAAATAGTTGCAAGAATGGGCATGATATGCATGAATCAAATAGCTAAGAACGTTTCTTTTGAGGGGCACAAAGTGTCAGGTCAAAACGAAAAGGTGATCCCACCTACGAGTCAAATCAGAATTTGATACTGAAATCTTCAAATCTTTTAAATGTTTCAAGCACAAACAAGCCTGTACAAATACGTTCATTGGGGATGTTTGCCCAGAACCTTAGATTGTTGACCAAGGGGATGGGTTTTCATTCAGGAGTGTTGGTTTCTCAGAAATGGGGTTAGGTGCGTAGTTAATGGGTATCTTGGCTACTCGATGGGGAGAAACTATTTCTGCCTCAAGCATACGATAATGATAACCGTTACAAAATACTTGGTTCAAGGATTGAGTGACGTGTACGTGTTGAATAGTACCTTGAAATTTAAGAAGGAACCAGGCACATACCCATATAATTGGGGAATCTGAACGTAATACCCATAATCTGTGGAGAACAGCAACATGCACCCAGAAATTCGGCTCTGATATGATACCCAGGGTACCAAAATTCTGGGACGAACTTTAAAATTCTACACTACGTCACACCCGTCACACTGTATATCTTCTGAACCGTTGTCTTTGATTCAGAATATGAGCGTTATTAACGAGGGTACGATCAGAGACAGGAATTGGGGGCACCAATGGCACATGCCCCAAGATTTTGCAAATATACCGAAAATGTGCCCCTATTGTTCCAGTAAGTGCCACTTTAGGACCTTCAGTTTAACAGAAAAGTGCCCTTGAAATGTCGTGCCCCCAAGTTTATGACGCTTATGATGGCATTTCATTAACATCAATGCAATCACACATCATCATCATCATCATGAACATCATGTGTCGATTCATTTAACATAATTCCATAATTGGCATAATTTAGCATAATTGAGGACACTCAAGAATATATGAATGGAGAAATGCTCAAATAATACCATTCTATTAGAATAATATACATTTAAGCCCAGTTCAAATTTAACATCTTTGTATTATTGTTCATAAAAATGGCAATTACAGTTTTCTATGCTGGTCGTAAGTGACGAGTTCGAAATTTTTCTGTATTTCTTTTGAAGGTTATTAGATTTTGCTTTTTCTAGTTTCCGAGTCCCAGTCTCGACCACATCATTTTATCCCACGTAACTTATTTCGTTATCTGCTTCTCATCAATGCTTTCTCTCACCATTTCTCTTCATCATAGCTCCATCCAGGGACGCAGGAAACATCTCAAGTTGGGGGGGGGGCACGACACTTCAAGGTTCACTTTTCTCGGCTTTTTTCATTAAGCTAAATGGGCACTTCCAGAAAATGAAAAGAGCACTTCTTTTTTTATTGCAAAATCTTGGGGGGCACGTGCCCCTAGTGTCCCCCGGTTCATATGTCTCTGGTCTCATCATGGTCTGTCTCAACTAGATGTCACTTGAAAAGGCCAGGCCTGTGAATAATGATAACTGAAGGGTTTTCCATGAGACATTCTGCGTCATCCCAAATCTCACGTTTCATCTAATTTGAGACAGACTTCAGTAAAGAATTTTTTAAATCTATACCTCTCATTGATGCTCATTGAACAACGATGCGACTTTTAAAATTTCCACCATTACAGCATATCTCAGTCGTTCAGTTTTAAAGTCAAACTAAGCACTGCTTAGTTTGTGAGCACTATTTCTGCAAAAACACATGCTGCAAGCACGAGTGAGAAGCTATAGACGTCAGACAGAAAGAAACATGCAAATGAGCAATGAACGCTGGCTAGGCACCCTGGGTCGACAGTCATGGNGTTTCATCTAATTTGAGACAGACTTCAGTAAAGAATTTTTTAAATCTATACCTCTCATTGATGCTCATTGAACAACGATGCGACTTTTAAAATTTCCACCATTACAGCATATCTCAGTCGTTCAGTTTTAAAGTCAAACTAAGCACTGCTTAGTTTGTGAGCACTATTTCTGCAAAAACACATGCTGCAAGCACGAGTGAGAAGCTATAGACGTCAGACAGAAAGAAACATGCAAATGAGCAATGAACGCTGGCTAGGCACCCTGGGTCGACAGTCATGGTTAATTCACAAGGAGATAATAGCTGGAATACTATTTCTAAAACAAGGCCATAAAACAATCTAAAAATCTGCTCATCACTTAAACTGAATGAATATGATCTTCATGGTGTCCAAAACCTAGCATTTTGATGAATGCTTCTACCTGTCGTGTTATGAACATGATGTTGCCCATGGATTTAGTTGTTATGGGAAAAAGTTGCCTCATTTACTTTAAAAGACGATTTTGCCATTCATTTAAAAAAACATGGGATAAGAATCTAACTAGAATCAAGGGATCATTCTTGTGTAGAGCACACTCATTTTTTATATGAGAAACTGCTTATAAGAAACGGTAGGCTCAATTTTTCGAAAGCTAAGAAACAACCCTACCTGAATTGAAAAAAAGCTAAGAAACTTCAATAATTTTCGGTTTTAATTTTCTTATCACATTCAAAAATATTTTGACATTGTACAGTTAAAGCAACTGTTTGGACATTATTTTGAGTGCGAATCATGTTATTTACTTGTTTGAGAAATTTACTAAGTAATTTGGGAGCCCTTTAGACAAGACAAAATCAACTCTAAACTTCCGGCAATAAAAATATAAGAAACACGTAAGACAATTTTGGTAGCAAAATGACCCAAAAATTTAAGAAACTGCCTACCAGTCGCGCGGACCTTAGTTTCTCCTGAAAAAAATGAGTGTACTATCATATGACTATGGTATGGTACTATGCACAATGCAAATCTCAAGATTGACTAATTTTTACGAAAGTGTCTCTCGTTGAAGGCCTCTACACTCGCTGATTAAAAAGCATTTTGATAACTTAGAGCCCCTATACTTAACTGACAATGTATACGCATTTTCCGCAGAAAGTCCCTAGAATGCATTTAATTTATCTACTGTAAACAGTAATGACAAAAGAAAATTGCAGTTGTCGCTCAAGATTTTCCGCTTCGTTTCCCTAAAGAATGTGGAAGGAATGTGAAAAGGTGACGATGACTGACATCACATACAATTACTCCCAAGTAGCTATTTTCTGCAGTGCAGTGAACATACCTTGAGTAATATCGGAGCTTTGCTTCATAAAAGCATCTTGTCCAGAGCCATTTTTTTAAGTGCTTGCGATATAGCACGCTTTCGTCTTTTGACTGTTATTTTCCAACTGCAATATTTCCATTTGTCCAATTAATTGATGCAAAGCCGCCCATTGGTTAACAGTGATGTTAATGGGGCTCTTGAGACCTCCTTGAGTCGCACAGACGAGGTTGACATTATTTCCTGCTACATTGATCAATTTCATTCATTTTACCATTTAGCCAGGGATCAGGAAACGTTGAAAGAATATTTAGGGATTTAGGAAAACAATCCCAGTATTCATAGAGACTAAAGGAACGAGACTGTAAGCATTGATGGTGGTCTGCATTATAACATGGGAGATAAGACACCTCTTCATAGACATTTTCTGACACATTTTACAATTGTTAATTTCTCCTCCACCACATTTCTACTGATGCATTGTTATGAATAATTTCAGATGCAACTATTTAAACTTCTTGCTGTGCATGCAATTTTTATAAGAAACTAAGAATTTGAGCCAGTACTGAAAATGTCTTTAAATTATCATATTTCGGCTACTCAGAGTTTCTTACGAGTTTCTAAAAGGCTCCATGTGTGCTCTACCTGTGCCCTTGTGAAAATTTTGAAAAGAAAACTTTTTGAAGCCTCCCAATCTTTAGACATAACCAGCATAACTCAAGTACCCTTCCCATTTCATTCAACTCTTATTTGATGACTTGATGCAACCTCGTCCCTAGGGCCTTTTGTCAGTGATCAGTATTCCAGTATCAACTATCATATCACACGAAAATATGTAGAGCATGGTCTGGTTGCCAAACGTGATTCTGAAGTCATACAGGACTAAGGCCCTGGGGATGAGGTTGGGGTTCCCGGTTTTGAAAAGGACACAATCCCTTGTCTTGTACCTTGGGTGTCAAACATATAATATAATTCAAGGTCTGGCACCCAGTGTAAATTCGCCTTCACACGGCCCCATCACGATAACGAAAATTAGAAAACCCCAAGCCTATTTGTGATGCTATTTATCAGGGCCTCCGACGACGGGGGGGGCCGGGGGGGCCATGGCCCCCCACTTTTTTGCAAATCATGCCTTTCTGAAAGACAGCCCATCATGTTGTGCTGTGGTAATTTTTTGTATC